>VXAL01011764.1:1707-25547 GCA_013399475.1 Chauna torquata
GCCGGGTGGGCAGGGGGGGCACGTGTGTGCGTGCACGTGTGTGCGTGTGCATGCCTGTGTGCGCGCACACGTGTCAGTGCGTTTGCTCAGAGGGGAGCGTTGCAACTGCCCCCAAACCTCCCCGGCTGACTTCGCCCCCCCGGCCCCCCCCGAGCTGCACCCACCGGGCACCCAGCACCCTGCAGCCAGCGCCTCGGGCAAACCCGACACCTGCAGCGGGCCATCGCTGTGCCCGGCCCTTCCCCAGAACGCCATGGCGTTCGGGGAGGAAGAGTGGTAATTAAGTTAATTTGCACATGCAAATCATCCGCAGTTTGAATCTGTTAATTTTATAATTTGATGTTTAATGTACATATCTGCTGTGTTTTCCCAGCCAGAAACCCAACATTTTCTGGGTGCTAATGACGGGGGCTGTGCTCCGGGGTGGGGGCGAAGGACCCCACATTTGCATTGCCACGTTCGGCTGATGGCACACGAGGGATTAATCGCCGGCGCGCGACGGGCGCACCCCGTGCCGCGGGTGCCTGGCAGGGCTGGGTTAGGGGCGCAGCCTTCACCCCCCAGCCCTCGCCCGCAGTGTGTTAAGGACCATGCTGCAAAGCTGCAATTGGGGCGGTTTTAAATATTTACAAACCACTACCTGTCGGCAGGGCTGATCCCATCAGGGAGAAGGCGACAAGCCGCTGGGCACAGCCGCTCCTGGCACAGCGGAGGGAGCTGCTGTGCAGTGGTGCACGGGGCAGCTCCGAAAGAGGCTGAATTTGCTTCGTTCCAGAGGTGGCATTGGTCCTTCCCGTCACTCCTCCGGGGATGCTTTGGGCTGTGGCTGGTGCGAGCTGAGACCTGGCAACTCGTGTCAGCACAGCTGTCAGCCTCCAAGGGATGGAGCCGTGTGCCAGCTGCCGGAGCATCCCCATCCCGCGGGGCCACCGGCAGCATTGGCACCCATGGCAGCATCCGCCTCCCCGGGGAGCCCAGCACCTCCGGACACGGGACCCATGGAGGACACGGAGCCCTCACCCTGTCCCATCCCAGAGAGCTCGATGAGCTCATCCCCATTCCTGCCAGCCCTGCCTGCAGACGGGGACTGCAAAAACTGGGTCTGCACGGGGTGTGCGGAGGCTGAGCATCGCCCCGAGGCTGAGCATCGCCCTGAGGCTGAGCTTCACCTCGAGGCCAACCATCACCCTGGGAATGAGCATCACCCCGAGGCCGAGCATCGCTCCGAGGATGAGCTTCACCCCAAAGCCGAGCATCGCTCCGAGGCTGAGCTTCACCCTGAGGCTGAGCACCACCCCGAGGCCAAGCATCGCTCCCAGGCCGAGCACTTCCCGGTGCTGCAGCAGCCGTGGGCTGGCAGAGGACGACAAACCACATCCCTGTTTATCTGTGGTGCCGGCTGGAGTTTTGCATACGCCGGATTTACAGATTCCCTTTGAAGCTCCGGCTGCTGCTGGCCCCTTGTGTCTGCCTCGGAGGAGATAAAGCAGCTCCCCGCAGCCACCGCGCCGGGGAAGGATGCTGACACCCGCCTGCCGCGCACCTTCCCTGTGCCCCCAGCCCTGCAGACTCGGTCCCTGGGCCCTGTGCCCTTTTCCTGCACCCCAGCATGTGGCTGGGGCCAGATCCGGATGCTTTGTCCCCAGATCCCCCGGTGCCTGCAGGGAGGGGAGCAGCCCTTGGGGAGCAGGGGAGGGTGATGCCACCTTTCTAATGAAAACTAATTGCGACTAATCCCGTCTCATTGTTTACTCAGGACTGATTTAAGCACATTTCAGGCTAGACTGAGCAGTTGAACATTTCTAATGTATTTTTCTTTCTGCTTTAATGACCTTGTTCCTGCCACCCCGCTGCCGACTCCCTGCTCTGGAGAGTGACGCGGAGACGAATGTTAACTTAATCAAGTTCATCCAGACAGAGGAAAACCTCTGTTGCTGCTCCAGGGGCAGCGGGGAAGAAAAGGAGCCCTCCTCAGTCCCAGCCGGGCAGCCCGTTCTCCCCGTGATCCCTGCCCGGCTGTGGCCGTCACCACCGCAGGGCTCTCCCGTCCAGCTGTTCCGCAGCTCCGAATCCAGCTGTTCCCCAGCCCTGAATCCAGCTGTTCCCGTTGCCAACCCTGCGCTGCCCATGTAGCTGCTCTCCCCAGAATGTCAGGGCTCTCCCATCCCGAAGTGGCCCCACTCCAGCTGTTCCCATTGCCATCGCAGGGTTGCCCCATCCAGCTGTTGTCCCCGTGACCCCAATCCAGCTGTTCTCACGGTCACCGAGGGCCACCCCCTCCTGAGGTGCTCCCAGCCCCTCCCAGTCCAGCTGCCCCCACCCTGCCGCTCTGCCCGGGTGCTCCCAGCCCATGGGATGCTCCCAACTTCATGCAGGCTGTCCCTGTCCCTGTGTCCCCTCGTCCCCCTACTCCCGCCCTCGGCCTCCCACTGAGCCGGGGATATTTTTAACTTCCCCTCCAGCTCTCGCCCGCTCCGTTTCTGCACAAAGCCAGTGACTTTCACAACCTCCTTTTTATAACTTGGAGACTTTCTGTTCTCCTCCTCTCCTCTGGCAATGAAAGGATGCCGGGGAGGCTCCGTGCTCGTGCTGTGAGGGAGGCGGACATCTCTCCGGCCCCTGCTGCTGAGCTCTGCCACACTTACCTTTTCCCTGGAGGAGCTGCCGCTTGTCCTCGCTGCTCCCCAGCACGCGGTGCCTTTCCTTTCTCCCTGTGAGGACGCGGCTGTTGGGTTTATGTGTCCTGCAGAGGAAGAGGAGCAGGGCAAGGGGTGGGCAGGGGCTGCCTCCTCGCCCCCCTCAGCCTGGCTTTTGGCTGCTAAAGCCTCTGAGCTCCACCAGCGCGTGCCCTGGAGGCAGGAGGGACTGCCTGTGCTGCGTATGGCCACGCGTGGGGCTGGGCAGAGCCTGACACGGGGTGCAGGATCATCCCAGGTGAGCCCAGCGCCCGCTCACACGGTGCTGCATCCCCCCAGCCCCGTCCCACCTCTGACAACAGTGCTGCACCCCGCTGCTCCTTGCCCTATGTGCCCCAATCCCGCCCTGTGCCTCAGTTTCCCCAGCACAGAGGACAGCCGTGGCCAGGCTGGCTCCCGGGCCGGAGCCGGCAGCACCCCGCCGTGCGAATGCCTGCTGGCAGAGCCGCTCCCGCTGGGGAAGAGCCCACGGAGGGGCCTGGGGCTCTGATTGTGCTTTTCCCCTCAAGCGTGGCTAACCCGGCGCTTGCTGGGCGGCAGAGCCCAGCCCAGAGCATTTTTCCCCCGGGGTAGCTCAGGCAACACCCGGTGGAGAGAAAAGACCGCCGCGTCGGCATCTCACTCCCCCCGGCTGGGTACCACTCTTCCCGGGAAGGCGTCGAGCCAGCCGGGGCCCAATCCCAACACCAGCTCCACTGAGACGCCTGGAAAAGAAAGGAAATCACAAGATTTTCACCCCCGTAATCACGAGGTGGGGCGCAACCTGCCGGATTGTTTTGGGGCTTGTTCCCTCCAATGCCCGTTTTCCAGCTTGCAGCACAGTCGAGAAACTCGGCCGTCCCTTTGCAGGAGGAGCAGGAGCATCACCCTTCTGGTGCGGGGACCCCGCGGGGTTCGCTCCCCCAGCAAGGGCTAAATCCCGTTATGCAACACCAACATAATTCAAGGACGACCTGAGTCAAATAAGCTGCTTTGTGGCGAGTTAGTACAAAATGATTCATTCCGAGCTTTCAAGCGGAGTAAATAAATAGCCCTAAATGGTTAAAAACCCAATCAGATTGTAAAAAATCCTGCCATTTCTTGTGTCTAAGGACTAGAGTTAAGGTCAGCTCTTTCCTTTCCTTAATATGTGATTTTTACCTTGATATCGTTTTTGCCTGGGCTGTCAGCCTGCAAGTAAATGGCCTCTTTTGTCTTTAGCCCTCCCCCCTTCCTTTCTTTTGAGGAAAATTTGCTCCTTTTTGGCAGCATGTTATTCCCACCCCGCACCTGCGAGAGGCCCAGCGCTGCTGCGGCGGGCGAGCAGCACGGCACCGAAAGGCGAGCGGCGGCCGAGCGAGGCGATGGGCGATGCTGCGGCACCCGGCGGTGCCCACAGCGGCGTGGGGGGGCCAGGGAGGATGAACCTGCACCAGCGGCGGGGCAGGGGCTGGTGAGCGGTGACCGAGCCCGCGGCTTGTTTAATGTCCCCATCTGTCCCCGCGAGGACCGGGAGCCCGGGAAGCGCACAGGACGCGGGCCAGCGAGCTGTTTGCAGCGGTGAAACACCGATCCAGCGTGCCAGGGGCAGGAGCGGGTCCGTGCCACCGGTGTTTCCCACAGCAGATCACCAGGTTGTTCCGTGTCACAGAGGAGCTCGGCTCTGGCAGCCGGGATCCCCAGCCCCGCCACTCTCTTGGACCCCGTTCAGTCCCCAAAGGGACGATTGTGCCAGGGACAGGCGCAGCAGAGCTGGGTTTGCCGGGATCCCCGGACCCACGGGTCTAGCCTGTGCAGATGGAGATCCCCGGCTCCGAGCGCTGCCCTCCCACCTCTGCGGGAGCATCGCACTGTGAACGCTCCTCCCTTGGCTTCCGAACCCAGCGAGGGCTCAGGGTGGATCCTGCTCGGGGAAGCCTTCGGCCTCGGGCTCATCGCCTCTGTGTGCCGCTGCCCGGGCTCGCTGCCACCCAGGGCTTTGTGCCGATCGATGCTCCAGCCTCTCTTAACACCTCACAGGGATCGATGGACAAGGCAGGGAATTGCCTGCACCGGAGGGACTTTGCAAACATCGCTAATCCCCCTCGCAGGGCTCAGCCTGCAGCCGCTCGCCTTAACCCTGCCTGTGCCACGGCCACCACCGCGCTGACACACCACGGAGCGGGGACTGTGGCCAGCCCTGGGTGAAGACAAAGGGGCTGGGGTCCTGGGCTGCCTACCATGCTCCAGGGCCAGACTTTCAGGCAGCATCACTCACCCTCTGCCCATCACCACGGCCTCTGGGCACAGCCGCAGTGCTCAGCGCTGCACCCTGGAGGAGCAGAGTGCAGGGTGGCCGTGCCCCGGGAGCGCCCACCCCCGGGTGCCGAGGGGCTGGGCAGCTGGCGCAGGTGCAGGCGGGGTGCCCCGTCCTCCCCGAGCTGCCGGCGGTGAAAAACGAGCGTTTCCAGAGCATGGTTCCCTTGACCTATTTTAGGCGTCTGCTCCCGTCTCTCCCTCTTCTCTCCTCCACCCGCAAAGAGCTCCGCGAGGAGACAGCCACCAAGGAAACACCAAAATCCACCAAAATCGCCCCAAGGCTGGAGCCTGCTGGTGGCACCCTGGCTGCAGGGACCCTCTGTGCGGGTGCTCCCCAACCACACCACCGCCTTTCGCTGACCCGTGTTTAATCCGGGAAGGCTTCGCAGGACACCCGGGGGCCAGGAGCGGGTCCCCCCGGGCAGGAGCCGGCCCTTCCCCTCCCAGGCAGCCCCAGCGTTTTGGGGGAGGACAATGTGCCCAGGGGCGAGGTGCAGGAACCCATGGTGCTGCCGGTTCCTCACACCCCAGTCACACGGATGCATGTTAGGATTAGCAGTTTAATCACTGAAAGGCTACCTGGCATCTTAAAAGCGGTGTAAATGGGCAGCGGGGTGCACGGGGCTCAGCTGCTGTCCCTGGGGGGGCACGGCCACTGCAGGGGCTGCGGCTGGGACAGGGCTCCCGTGCTGCAGGGACGGTGCCGTCCTGCGCTGCCCGTCTGTCAGGAGTGCTGCAGCATCCTTAAACGGGAGCAGGAACCAGCTTAGCCAGAGCCTGCCGGTGCCAGGGACCCGCTGAGCCCTGTTACAGCTCAGCGCACGCTTGATTTATTCTCTGGGCAAGCGGGATCCAGGTCCTCGGGGCCCCCACAGCCAGGGCTGCCAGGGGCCACGGCGCATCCCGACCTGGGAGCTGGATCCTGTCCTGGGAACTCGGCTTTCGAGGAAAGCAGCGCGGAGAGAGGGAAGATGACGCTGGAAAGGCTCCAAGATCAGCCGTGCTGATACGAAACCATGAATTATCCTCCCAGCTGAGCACGCTCTGTGGAAAGGCAGCCCCTATGAAAAGCCGGGGAAGCGTTACAGCCGGCGCTGACCCCGGCACCGCTGCCTCCCTCAGCTTCGGATAAATCGACACGAGCCGCCCGCCGCCGTCGTTAGCGGGAGCTGTGATTTCTCATAAATCCAAAGCAAATAATTAACGGGCACCCGTGGCCAGGGCTGCTCCCCGCATCCATCACAGCAAGCGGCCCTGGGGCCGGCAGGGCTGGTGCCCGTTGTAAATCACGGGCACGGAGGCTCTGTGGCTGGCACGGCCACTCTCCGTCCCCGCAGCGTGAGCTGGTCCCTTGGCGGAGCAGAAAAAAAAACAAATTTTGCAGGGTGCAGGGGTGTCTGTGGTGTGAAGAGCAGCACTGGAGAGCGGGGAGCGCCGGGATGTGCCAGTTGGGCTGGGACGGTTCCCGCTCCCTTAATCTCCCTCCAGCGAGTGTTAACAAGCGTGCTTGCCGGTATACCTGCGATATAATTACACCCAAGATGAAGTGGGGAACGATACCTTGCATTTAATTAATAACTCAGTGCAGCTGAGAGCTGCACGTGCACTCACGGGAAGCAGGAGCAGGGTGCCCCAGCACGGACGGTTCGGGGCGCACAGGTTTGGGGCACAGAGGTGGCTGAGCACCCCTTGCACCCCGCAGACATCACTGAGCCTGAACAGGAAACAGGAGCCGAATGCCAACATTTAAATAATAAACCCCAGCTATTAGGGGGAGACGTACCTGGGAGAGCAGGCCAGCGTTGGCGGCCAGCCGGGTAATTAGACCGCAGCTGAAATGATGAAAAGATATTTGCAGGCTTTGAGGCAGAGCCTTTGAAGCTGTAAATCCTGTGAAGGCAGCATCACTGCAAGGACCCACGGGGAGATATTTACCCGGACCTGCTTTTCACTGCGCACGCAGTGCCCCGAGCCTATAAATAAACAGGCTCCAGAGGACAAAGCCGCCCTGGGAGGTGCTGAGCCCGGAGCAGAGCCGAGCTGCCGGGTTTGGGGAGAGTGGGGTACGGTCACAGGGATGCTCGGTGCCAGCGCTGCCCCAGCAGGGGTGACGCACCAGGCACCACGGCGTCTCCGCGGTTCAGCCGGGGGTGAATCCTGCACCGCGCTGCGAGCGCCTGCGCCTCGTCCCCCAGGGAGGCAGAGGGAATGGGTTAGTATTGGCGCTTCTGGGATCAACGGAAAGGCCCCACTTAAAACCAGGTGATGGGTGACTTCAGCAAGACGGAAAAGCGGCGCTGGGGAGGGGTTGGCACTGCAGCGAGCTTCCGCCAGCCTGCCTGGGTCTGCACCCCTCTAGCCCCCAAACGCGAGCGAGGGGGCCCTTGTTGTAAAACACCTCCCCACCAGCCCTGCATCCGCGCACACCCGCGCGCACGCACGCCCACCCCCTGCACACGCGCGCCCGCCTCCCTCCCAGCACCCCGTGATGGGCGGCAGCCAGAGGAGCGGAGCTGCACCAGCTGCGCGTCCTGCAGCCGGACAGACAGACAAGCTCCTCGGGTGCAAACGAGCCGCCCCACATCCCCCCCCGAGCCGCGGAGCCACCTCTGCGACGCTCACCAAAGCCACGTGGGGATGGAGCTCGTCCTCGGATCCCCAGGGCACTGGTCAGCTGCCGAGCACGTGCGGTTTGGTCCATAAACGCCAGCCTGGTCACCCTAAGGGATGCGACCAGGTCTGCAACAGAGCCGGGAGCATCGCAGGTTGTGGGTTCTGGAAGGTGCCTGCCCTCAAAATGGGGGAGGACCCTCGGATTTGGGCCCATCAGCCCCAGAAACCCACGGCAATGGGGTCTCAGGCCAGCCAGTGGTGCTGGGGGACGCTGTAAGGCAGGAAGCCGTAACGCACGGATGGACGGACAGACAGACCCTAGCAGGAGAGAAGCAGCAGCTCAGCACAGGGGTAATTAGCAGCTTGTGATTCCAGATACTCATTAGGGGCTGGCACCCCCCGCTGTTGCGCTCTGTGCAATTAGTCGCTAAGTAACACGCGGATATTTATACCCTGGTGAGGAACCAGGGGCCGGCGCGCTGCTGGCACCGCCGGGGTGCTCGGGCTGGGGCCCGGCCGGCGTGGGGACATTTTGGGACAACTGGCCAGTCCTAGCAGACCAAGGAGCTGGGATCAGTGCCCACCCAGCCACCCACATCAGGGTCCGAGGGGCACCCCGGGATGCCCAGTGGCTGGGGAAGCACCCCAAGGTGGGCACCCACGGGGACACTAGTGACATTGCCACCCCCAGCTCTGGGAAACAGCAGCCACCTCTGCAGGGAACTGTCTGCCCTAAGAGCCATTCCAGTAGGGAACTGTTTTATCTTCCCTCTCGCCCCACCCTAATTAATTGTTTTAATTAAGGAAATGCCACTTCCACTCCCGACTGCCATTTGCCTGTAGAAACGTTGCTAATTACAGCGAGGAAAACACACTGTGGCTTGTTAAACCCATTCTCAGGCAGCTGGGAGGGGGGTTGCATGCGTGGGGGAGGCTAAAAATATATAGAAAAGGGAAAACAAGCGAGCACCGACGTGCAAACCGCCGCGGAAGGCGTGGAAGGCTCCGCTCGGGAGCTGCTGGTACTCAGGACCCCCAAAGCGCTGCGAGGGGAAGGGGTGGCTGTGGCCTCCGGAGGAGCCCGGAGATGGAGGTCTGGGGCCTCCATCCGTCACCCAGGGCTGGCACCCACCTCTGCCCAGCAGCCGGGGGGTGCTAACGAAGCCCCTTCGTTACCGTGTCGGCCAGACGGAGCCCTGCCTGATAATGGTGATTTAAACCCCAAGTTTGCAAATGTATTGAGCTGTAATGAATACCTAATTCGACAGCTTTGTCATCAGCACGGAGGAGCTCGCACCGCTTTCTGTTTTCTGCTAACAGGTTTCATGAATTTTAATGTCCAATTGCTGCTGGGTTTCTCCTTCCCTTTGGCAGCAGCAAGTTGCTTTTTCCCCACATCCCTTCGGCTGCCCTTTCTCCTCCCTAGGGCAGCTCAGGGCTTGCTGCAGACCTTAGCCCTGCCGAGCCCCCCCAAGACCTCCCAAATCCCCCCCACTGCCCATGCATGAGCCTCATCTCCCCAGGCAAAGGCGATGGCCCTCGGTGCGGGCTGTTTGCCGCTGGACGGCTGGTGCTGCCCACCCAAAACTGCCACTGCTCTGACCGGCGGCCCCGGGCACCTCGGTGGATCTCTCAAAACCCATGGATGCAAACGGTCCGGAGATGCCACTTCAGAAACATCCGTCTTTATTAGCAGCTGTTTAACATCTCCCAGAGGGGCTATAAAGAAGGGAAGCAACTTAATCAAAGTCATGCAGCAAAGTGCGGGTGAGCACGTCTCTCCTGGCTGCCGCGCCACGGCCTTTCCCGTCACCCTTGCTGCCGCTTCCCTGTTGCTGCGGTGTCCTCGGGTGCTCCCACCTGGTGACAAATGTCCCTCCTGGTCCCACGCAGCCCTGTGCCAAAGTCCCTCCCTGCTGCTCCTGGTCCTCTGACGACAACGTCCCTCCTGGCCCCGTGGGGCGGCACCCCTCCTGCTCCTGTAACCAGGTCCCTGCTGGTCCTCCAGGAATGTCCCTCCTCATCCTTCCTGGCCCCACGATGACGTCCCTCCTGGTTCTCCAGGAATGTCCCTCCTGGCCCCTTCTGGCCCCACTGTCCCTCCTGGCTCCGTGATGACATCCCTCCCGCTCCCTCCTGCTCCCTCCTGGCCCCATGCTTCTCCCGGGCAGGGGATGCTCTGGGCACTGCCCCCTTGCAGCCCATCTCCAGAGACCATGGTCGGCCACCACTGAGGTTGCTCAGGCCAGGAGGCTGGACCACGCTGGTCCCCCCATCCGCTCCCAGTTGCCATCACTGCCTAAGCCGCTTCCCGTTCCCGGAGAAGCAGCGTCCTGGGGGATCCCGCTGGAGTTCATCAGGATTCAGGCTGCCTGGGCGAGATAAAACGCCACAGCCGCCGCGTCACGCCGGCTGCGAGGCGTTGCAATGGTATTTAATCCTTTTGAAGGCTGCTCTTCTGCGACTGCTTCCCCACGAGCGATAACGAACCTTCGTCGGCTGCAGCCGAGTCCCGTTGTTTCCTGCAGAGGACGAGGAGCCACTGCTGCTCTGCTCCCGCTCGCGTGAGGAGCGGTCCCGGGCAGGGACCCGGAGCAGGGGAACGCTGCACAACGCCAGTGCTGGTGCCATCGCAAGCCACCGCAGGGGGGGATTTTTCTTCCCAGCCCCTCCTCACGATGTGATTTCCTTCGCGCTGAGAACTGCCTCGGAGCCGGTGGATGCAGCCGGCGTGATTTGTTGATTTTCCATTGAGAAATGGGAAAAAAATGGGGGTGCAAGGTTAGGGGGGGGATTGTGCAGGATGAAGCTTTCTATGGGGATCAGGCTCTCGCTGCCCTGACTGCAGCATTGCTGGGGGCTGCCCGGGCCCCCCCGGCTGCTCCAGCCGTGTCTCTGCCCCGTGCCGGCTCCATTCAGAGCCCCCGAGAGATGGGGGCCTCCAGGGCCACCCCATCTTGGGTGCAAACATCCACATGCAAAACCGAGCGTGACAAATCACCTCCTGGCCGGGGGGGACGGAGCCGTGAAGTGTCCCCCACCCCTCCAGGTGCTTTTGGGACTGGAGCGGGGTCTGTGCCGGGGATGGCCATGGGCACGGCCGCTGCCTCGGGGGCTTTCCCCACCGTGCAGGGAAGCAGCCCCGGCTGGTGCCATGCCATCAGTCTTGTAATTGAGCTTAACGAGCATTGTCTAAAATTTCCGTTTCATCAAGCAGCGTTTGCAGCAGCTCAGGGCATCCCAGGGGGGATGCAGTGTGCGTCACCTCGTCGGGGACAGCTCTGATGTCACCCTGGGACAGGGACTCCCCGCTGCCCACCAGGGCTGGGCACATGCCAGTCCCCTTCTCCGTACCGTTAGGTCTTTCCCAGCAGTTTTTGGCATGGATAAAACAAGCCTGTCCTGCTGTCCTGCTCCCCCATCCTCTGCTCCCCCCTCCCCAGCCCCGACACAGGGGTGATGGGCACATGCTGGATGCCTGGGGCAGAGGGAGGCCCCTGGCAACCTCTTCCCTCCAGCTGGAGCTGAGGCCAAGGGGCTCCCAGCCTGGGGACCAAGCCCAGGACGGGGGATCTAAAATCTGGCAGAGAGGTTTTTGGGCACCATTGGCACTGAGACCAGGGCCAGGGCTCACCTAACAACTCACACAGCCACCTGGCTGTGGCCAACCCCCAAAAATTCGTGCACCAAAGACATCGCTGGGGACTGGGAGGAATGGGGACCCCCCCAGCATCGAGGCAGAGCCGGCCACAACGTGACCCCGGTATCATGGGGCTGGCAATGCCCCGTGGGGTCTGGGCGTGGGGTGGAGGAACCCTGGGGGCAGATGCACTGGGGCGGCTGCAGGGGGCTGAAGACTGAACACCAGGGCAAGAGAGCGGGCACGGGTGGTGCGACAAGAACCGTCAGCTGCTTGGGAAGCACCAAGAGCGGATGCAGCCCCACTGCCCGCCACCCCACGTTGCCAGCACCGCCGAACTGCCCTGAGCCTCCTCTCGCTGTGCCCCAGCCCTGCGAACGCGGCATCCGGAGCACTGAGCCGCAAATTGTCCCAGCCAGGCTGCGACAGCCGCTCCCAGCTGCTCCAGAACCCGGCTCTTCAATCACAGCTTGCTGGGCAGCCCAGCGCTGCCGGAGTTCAATTTTTCTGCGGTGATTACAATTTAAAAAGCAGCTCCCCTGACCATTAAATCAAAATGAAATTGATTGGAGGCAACAAAGGAAAAAAAAAAGAAAGCAAAGGAAAAAGGGAGGAATTTTCTCTGTCGCTGTGGCTGCCGTGGTGGTTTGCGCATGGCTCCAGGCGGTGCCACACCACTCCCTGGGGACAGGGACACCAGGGCTGGATTGTCACCGGTGCCAGGACCGGTGGCACCCCCAGGGCAGCGGCCGGGCTGGGGACGAGCCGGGCCTTGCGGTGGGACCCCAGAAGGACAGTGATGCTCGCTGCAGATGCACCTCAGTCCTGCGGGTTTTCCGCCCCAATGGGAGGACAACGCAGGGGTGCGGGTCCGGCCCCCCACTGCCAAACCCCGACACCTCTCACTGTGGCTCCATCCTGGCTCTGTGGGGTTTCGAGGTGGCTTTGCCCCCATCCTGCAGCCCCAGCCCCACACGGGACCCCCAGCAGCTCCTCTGCACCCTCAGACCACAGCACGGTGCGGGCACGGCGCGGGCAGCGGGGCTTGGGGCCATCCCTGGCAGTAATTAACGGCCCCACAGCTAAACGAGCTCACAGGCTGACCCCTGCGCTCGTACTCTTACATCACTGGGCTAAGTAATCCTGCAGAACTGCACTTTGGGGTCTCAGCTCTGCAGGAGGAACTGGGGTGCAATCAGCCACCGGCATCGTCCCCGCAGCCACCCCAGTGCCGGCTCCCGGTGCCGGGGCTCTCCGGGTGCCCCAGGGCATGGAGCCCGTTCCGCCCGGAACGCTCCCAGTGTGCGGGGCTCCTGGGCTGGGAAACGGGGAGGGAGCTGGGCCAGGCTGGGGTTTTGCAGCAATGGTAAACTCAGATCCTGTCACTGGAAGCCGAGCTGCAATGGCTCAGCCGATCCAAAGCGAAGGGCGTTTTCCACGGATCATTTCAGCCCTGAGCCCCTCTTTTTTTTTTCTTCCTACTCCTCCCTTATTTTTTGGTCAACTTCTGAACAAAAAGTACCGCTTTGAAATGACCTTCATTTTCCAAAGCAATTGAAATAACATTTTTCTGGCAAAGCATTTCGCTTTGTTTTTAAAACGCTGCTAGAAATCGCTTGGCGCTCTCCGATCCCTCCCCAGCACGCCGCGCTGCTGGCCACCGCCAAATCCCCACAGATTTTGGAGCTGTTCCCACCCTGCTCCAAAACTCCCCCTTTTCTGGGGAGGAAGGCGCTCCAAGTGCGACGGCTCCACATGGGGAAGCCGACCTTCCCAGCTCCATCTCCACCCTGACAGATGTTGTTGGGTTTTGGGAAAGAAGAAAACAAGCCTGGTCTGCCTGGGGCTCACTTTGGCTTCCTCAGCCAGCAAAAACCTGTTCCAGGAAGGGTGTGTAGGAGGGGGTGAAAGGAATGGGAAAAGCTGGATAAATCCTCCCCAGAGCCTCTGCAGAAGCACTCCCACAGCGCGGAGCTGGGTATCGCTGCCCTGTCACGGCAGGTGGGTGTCACGGGAGTGCGGTCCCACCGACAACCGTCTGTCCTCCCGCCTGCGCTCATTTAACAGCCCTGTCTGTGCGCGGGGAGATGCTGGTTGTGGCCATGGGGAGATGCCGGCTGTGGCCATGGGGTTTCCTTTGGGTGCTTGAGTCTGCAACTGGCTGATCTGTCCCTCACAGAGCAGGATTGGAGCCTCCGCGTGCTTGGAGCTGCACGTCCCCGTGGAGCACAGCAGCCCTGCATCTCCCGTTTTACAGCCTCCATAGGTGAGGCAAGGCAAAAAGGGGCCGAAAAGGGGAAAAAAATTGAGGTGCAACAGGGAGAAGCTGCTTGCCTGCAGTCCCTTTGCCAGAGGATGCCGGTATCCCCCAAACCGAGCCCTGTGCTCTCCATCGTCCCTCCCCATCACCCAGCCCTGCCATCATCCCCAGCCCCGCGTGGGACCGCAGCATCCCCGCGCCCCGATGCTGCGGCCGCGCCAGCTCCCACCTCCCCACGAGGAGACGGCGATGGAGAGGAGCGCGGGGAACTGGTGCAACGAAGATCAAGAGGAAAATGATCAAAGGAGGCATGTGGGTGAGCGCTGGCAACCCCGTCACCCTGGAGACGGGAAGCAAATATTTGGGCTAATAGCGCTCTCGGTGAGCGGGGCCGGGCGCTTCCCATTGTCAGGCAACAATAGCGATGGGCAGCCGCCCCGCTGATCCGCTTTGGCCCGGCTTCGTTAGGCTTCGCCGGCACCGGGGGGGGGAACTTGGGGCGTCAGTGGGTTCGTTAAGGGCAGCGGCCATCAGGGAGTGCAGGGGCTGCTCTGTTGGAGGGATGCTTGGGGCCGGCGGCGAGGGCGATGGGGCCGTGGGGCTGGCTCTCCTGCGGGAGCATCCTGCCGCGAGGACGGCAGCACCGGCCGTAGCGCAGGGCAGAGACGGCAGCACGGATCTGTCGCCTCCCCCAGCGTGAGGATGCCTACAGACCTGAGATCAGCCTTTCCCCTGCAACAAATCTCCCAGCTGCAAACGAGCCTTAATCCAGTCTTCCTCCTGCAAGGCACAGCCTCCCCTGCTGCTTGCCCAGGAGGTTCCCATCCTGCCTCCCCAGGAGGGAAACCGAGGCACGGAGCAGTCGGGCAGGCGCTAAGCACCTGGGAAGATGTGCCCCTTCCCCAGCCCCCCGTGCCCCCAGCCCTGCGCAGGGGTGCAGAGGAGGGCACAGCCTGCCCCGCAGCTCCGCGGCACCGCTGCCCGCCCCAGGGAGCGCTTTGCGGGATGCGGCACGGGAAAGAGGGACGAGCCCACTGTCTGTGCGGAGCGAGAGGCAGCGAGAGCTGGAAACTTCCCCAGGTGACAGCACATTTTATCTTTAAAGCTATTTTATCTTTAATAAATTCAAGCATCTGGTTGAACACAGAGGAGAACATTACTTTTCAAATATAAATATCTCTCTCTCCAGTTTTAACCTGGCGGTGCCCTCGCAGCCGGTGTCGTTAAGGTAATGGGTTTGGACAGCAGCGGGGCAGCGATGCAGCCAGGCTGCGATTTCCCACCATCCAGCCCGGGGAGCTCCCGCAGGCAGAGGTGACAGCATGGCCCTCGGTGGCCCCGTGCCACCCCCTGCTTGTAGCTGTGCCAGCACCAGCCTGGGCACCATGGCTCCGTCTGCAGCAGGCAAGGCCCGGGGCGGTGGGGTGGACAGGAGGCAGGTAATAGCTTCAACAATAATAATAATAATAATAAAAGAAAGGTAAAGCCCCTGATGAGCTGGCAAAGGGTTTTTCAATCATGCCAGGAGCAGAGCAATCCCTGTCCCATCCCCAGGGTGGGACCCTCCACCACCGTGCGGTACCTGGCGCGCCGTCTGCCCGCCCGTTACAGGAGCATGGCGTAATTGGAGTGACATGGAGGAAAATCAATCTGAATGAATGAGGTCACCTGCCTTATAAATAATTCATCAAACATGCGTGTTAATACACATTTCCCCTGTGTGCCGGCGGGGGGAGGCTGCGGGGTAGGCAGGTGGAGGAGCAGCGCAGCTGGGCTGGGTGCCAGGGCTGGGTGCTGGTGCTGGTGCTGGTGCAGCACAGCCAAACTGGTTGCCCATGGTGGGTGCCGGTGCTGGTGCTGATGCTGTGCAGCTGAGCTGGGTGCTGGTTGCCCACGGTGGGTGCTGGTGATGGTGGCGGTGCTGGGTGCCAGTGCGGCACAGCTGGGCTGGGTGCTGCTGCCGGTGCAGCGCAGCCGTGCTGGGCACCGGGTGCTGGTGCCAGCGCCGGTGCCGCTGAAACAAGAGGGACCGGTTCCCCCAGCCGAGTGCTGCGGCTGGGGCTGCCGTTCCCAGGCTCGCTGCTGGCTGCTGGGGGGAGAACTGGGGCAACAAACCCCCCTACCTGGGTCGGCCTCACGCCTGGATGAGGGTGACCCCCACCCACCCAGGTCCTGCCACCAGTTGCCGTCGGCACGTGGCCCAGTGCCGGGCTGCGGCGTCAAAGGCGGTTTTGTGGCACGGGGGCCGGGAGGCAGGTGACGGAGGTGGAGGAAGGAAGGGCGGCGCAGCCTGGGGATTACGGCAGGAAGAAAGCATGGCAGTGTTGGGCCAGCAAATGTTTTAATTCCCTCCGCAGCTGCCCGCGGCCGGTGCCTGCCCCGGCTGCTGGGGACGGGGAGCACCAGCACCGCGGCACGCGAGGAGCAGGGCAGGGAGCCAGGGCTTGCCGAGAGCCTGTGCGGTGCCGTGGCCGGGGCTGCCCCAGCCCAGCGCTGCCTGGCCGAGCCGGGGTCGTGCCTGCGGCCCATCCGCCTGCCCCCGTGCACGTGCAGGCTCTTCCCAGCCTCCCTCCTTTGCACTTTATTAAGTTGTTTGGCGCGAGAGAAAGGCGAGCGAGGGAGCCCGGCAGCACCTAAATGTTGCAAAAGAACATCTTGAAGCCATTCTGCCATCTGTTGTGCTTTCAGCGCAATTAAGCAGGCAGCAGCCATGCGAGGCAGCGGGAAGCACCCGCCTGTGCATGATCGTCCCCCCAGGACTGGGAAACCTCCCTGGCGCAGTGGCCCCAGGCAGGGCCAGCTGCAGCGGGGTGCGGGGAGCTGCGGGGCGAGTCGTGGGCGCTGGCGCTCTCCTGGCTCGCGTTGCTTCCAGCATCAAACCCGGCGCGCGGTGGTGATCAGCCAGCAAGCTGGCAGCCGGGGGAGCGACGCAGATGCCCAGGGTTTGATTGCTTGGTGTGCGCAGCAGCGCCGGCCGCCCCGGCTGCCTGCGGGAACGGCAGCGCTGCGCCGCTCTCCCTGCTCACCCGGCCGGGTGCCAGCTCATCCCCCCGCCCCGCACCTCCCCGCCTCGGCATGTGGCCCCGGGGGGGTCCAGCGTGGTGCTGCCTGATGGAAATTCGTGGTGGGGCGCGGGTGGGGAATGGGGGCTGGCGGGAGCACTGCTGCAGCTTACTTTCACCGAGGCCGTGAGAAGCAGCTGCGCTGCCAAGGATGGGGCTCGTGGCCCCCCCAGCCTTGTCCGGAGCTGGGCTGAGACCTGCCCAACTCGTGTCCTGTGCTGGGGGACAGAGGCTCCTGCGCTGCCTGAGGAGCCAAGGGCTGAGCCCGCCTCACCCCGTGCCCATCCCCTCCTCGTCCCCATCCCCTCCTCGCCCCCATCCACTGCACCCCCGTCCCGAAGCCCCAGGCCACCGGCAGCCCCAGGCACCGCTGCCTCGGCAAGGGCCCCGACGCCGGTGCCTGGCAGGTGGATCTGCCTCCGGAGACGAGGCTGCTGCCAGCTCGGGGCTTGTCATCGTTTCCCTTTGTTGCCGCCGTTGTTAACTTTAACGGTAACATTGGTTTATCCCCTTGATCTTGACGGGAAGTAGGAAGGCAAGGGAAGCGTCTCTGGGGAATCAACGCTGCATGCGCTGAGCTTTAATTAGGCATGTGAAATTTCCTCCGACAGCAGCGATGTTAAGCGAACCCGGCACTGGAAATGATGAGGACCAAAATTAAATTGCCGTCTCCTTCTCTGAAATGGAGCAAAACTGCACAGAGCCCAGATCCCGGCGGCTCCGTGGGACTGGCCCAGGCACTGTGGGCAAGGCTTGGGGGAGCAAACCTGCACCCCAGCCACGGGGCTCCCTGGGCTGAGATCCCAGCAGATGGGGTGCTGCCAAAGCAGTAGGACGCAGGACGGATCCTGCGAACGGCAAGGACAGCTCTGGTGTCAGATGGGGACGGAGGAACTGGTCCCCAGCCCCCTCCGCCTGTCCCCATTTGGCACACAAGTGGCCCCAGTATGGCCTGGCCAGCCCCACTGGGAACCCCAGGCTCTCTGGGACTGGGGACAGCCGAGGTGGCCGGGGACAGCAGGGACTCGGCCATGCACACCGCCCCGAGCTGCTCTCCCCATCACCACGGGCAAGGCTGGGGAGCGAAGCACCACGCAGGGGTGGCTGCAGCACCCTGCGCCCTCCGCACTGCTCCAGCCACCCATGGGACACGGCCACCGCTGCAGCCCCTGCCTGGGGACACGCACAGCACCGGGGACGCGTGGGGACCCACAGCGAGGAGGAATGGCCCGGATGAGCTCGGCGGCACGGCAGGAGGAGGCTGTGCAGGGCGATAACCACCGGCTCTGCGGTTTAATGGCACAGATGCAAAAGGGGTCCCGAGCCCAGCTTGCCGCCCCGTCGCAGCCCCCAGCCCGTCCCCGCAGCCGTGCCCCGTCCCCAGGGCAGCGGAGGCGTGGGGAGTGCCACATTTTGCACAAGGGCGCGCGGTGGCTTCAGCAAACATTACATCTGATTGAATCTGCAATTACAGATCTCGCTGCTGCGGTTCTCTCCTGTCAGCCTCGGCCTCGGATGCTGACATAGCCATGATAACAGCCTCTATTAGCATAAAATACCGGCTCCGAGCCCGGCCAAGGATGGGGAGGATTAAGCAGCCGGCTTCTCCTGCTAATTAATAATCCACTTGATTAAGAATTGTCAGTCAATATGTCACCAGCACAAAGACAGGTCCTGTGGCCATGAGCTGTGGGCACTGCTCCATGATGGCGTGGGACTGGCATCCTCCTCCTCCTCCTCTTCATCCTCCTCTTCCTCCTCCCTTGCAGCCTCCCCAGCTGGACACCCATGTGCAGCTCCAGCCCCACTCTGGGCCAGCCCAGACCCCCTCTCTTGATTGCCACCATCTGATGTCACGGATCACGCTGATGATGTCATGAGCATCCCGGCGCCCTGTCCGCCCCAGCACCCCTCTGTCCAGCAGCAGCTGTCACCCAAAAGGCTTGGGCTCCCTCCGCCCAGCAAGATGACATAACGAGGGCTCTCCCTGTCTGATGATGTCATTTGTCATGCAGGCTCGCGGCGATGTCACAGGGCTCCCTTGCAGTGCTGCACCAGATGCTGCTGGTTCCCACCTCACCCAGCACCGGCACAGCCCCCGGGCTGCCCAGAACCACCCCCCCGCAACGTGCTGGGGCACGAATGACGCTGAAGCCCCGTGCCGCAGCAAAGCACCCCCAAAACGTGTGGGGAAAGCTGGACCCCTCCCTGGTGCCACGGAAAGGCATCGCCCCACCAGGCATGTCCCCAGCACGGGGCATCAGCCGGGCTCGGGGCAGGGCGTTTCGCAGCGCGACGTGCCCCCCTCCTTCCAGCCTGAGCCCCTGGCCGCCGCCGCTGCAGCGTGACCAAGGGCACCAGGGGCTGGGGGTCCCCAGAGGCAGCTTTGCAGCAGATTAGCGCAGGGAGCAATAATAGCATCTCCCCCGGCCCCCCGCGCTGCCGGCATGGGAATACGGAGCAATTAGCTAATTGCAGCGGGAGGTCAGGGCGGGCGCGTGCCCCAGCCGAGCGGTGCGGCCGAGCGGGGCTCCGCGTGCGGCAGCCGCACCGCTTTGTGCTTAACCCACATTCGCTTTTGTCCCGGCCGGCGCAGCCGGAGCGTGCCCTGGGCACTGTGCTCAGCACGCGGCCTCGCGCTGAGAGCAGGCGGGGGCTCGCTCTCAGCCTCTCCCAGACCCAAATTAAGCAGCCAGGGCTCAGCCTCGCTGCCTCTTGCCGTGCTAACGAGCCCGGGTAAGTGGGTCACGCTTACTTCCGTGGAGGCAGTGCCATGCTGTGGGGCCAGGCTCGGTGCTGGGCAGAGCCCGCTGCTCTCAGGGGGGTTGCGGACAGATCGGCTGAGCCTCCAGCACCTGTATTTTTGGACAAAATGCTGCCTCTGCCCAGGTGCCCCCAGGATGGGGGACAGGGTCTGCACCCCCTCCCCAGGGGGTCTCCCTAGGGCTTGTCCCCCTCCCGACACTGGGACGAGCTCGTCCCTCCCGGGAGGATGGCGTGTGCTCGGCAGCCTCTCGAGGAGCGGCACTTACTGACGACAGCTTCTACAAAGCTTTAATTATCTAATGATTCCCCACATTCGAAGCCGCTGTACTGTGAACAAACAAACAAAGCCAGAAGGCGCCCGCTCCAGCTGCAGCACGGGGGCCAGATGTGCAGGGGGGGAGCGCCAGGCGGAGTGGCAGGGGACACCGCTCGGCAGGGACTGCTCTGCTCGGGGATGCGGCTGCGGGGACCGTGGGGACCCACGCAACCCCTCTGCTCTGGGACACAGCTGGGAAGGGGTTTCCCAGCAGACGAGCACCAGGATAGTGTTGGGGACCAGCCCCCAGTGTGTCCCCAGCTCGGCACCCAGCCCTGTCGCCCTTCATCAGCCATCAGGCTGCATTTGCCACCCCACAGATGCCCCCAGCCCCGAGGGTGAATGCCACACCTCAGTGTCACCCCTCCAGCTCAGTGGGTCCTGGGCGCCCGACCCCTTTACCCATCCCTGGAGGGCTGCACCTTCCCCTGTGATGCCTGGATCCGTCCCAGAGATGCAGCTGCTGGTTGCAAAGAGCTGGTCCTTGCAGCAGCAGCTCCTTAAATCCTTCACAGGCAAAGCACAAGCCCCCTGGGGGGCTCACCACGACTTTCTGCACCCTCCCAGCCCAGAGTCTCCTCCAGATACAGACCCCGGGGAGAAGAGGTGGGGAGAGGGGAACAGCTGCAACTGCTGATGGCGTGTTCATGGAGCCTGGGGACCGGCATCCCGGCAGCTCCCGGGGCACAGCCAGAGCAACACTCACAATTATCGGTCCCAAATGTTAATGGCAAAACTTCCTACTGCTGCTACCAATTAGCAGCAGCTGGCAGCTCCTGGGGGCCACACGCTGCCATTCCGTCACCCTGCCGAGTATCTTGCGGGGGGGTGGCAGGTGACACTGATGCCACCAGGGTGCTCATGGCTCCGCTGCGAGGCTCGGCCCGGGGCTGGGCGGGTGGCCACGGCAGGTTGGCTCTCACGCTGCATTTCACTCTGGGGATCACAGCCCCGCTGCTGCCGCCTCCGACTGCTGACATCCCGGCAGAGCCTATTTCTGTCTCCTCCCTGACAAAGTTTGTTGGTTTGCTTCCATCCCCGGAGGGCTTTAATAACCGCAGATAAGATCTGCAGTCTTTCATTAGGGGTCTGCGCTGCGATGCCCCAGCTTTATGCAACAAAGAGCCCTGCAGCGGCGTGCGATGTCAGGAGGCATCAAGGAGAGCGCAAGCGAGCCAGAACCTCTGATACATCTCCGGAGGCTGCAGGAGTCAGGAGCTGGGCGCAGGGCTGTGGCACACGCAGGACAGGGACAAATACCCACATCTGAGGTCCGGCAGGGTTTTCCCTCACTTCCCCCACCGGTTTCTCTCCTCCTGGTGCCCTGGGCCAGGTGGGTGTGAGCTCTCCCCTGCCCCGGCACCGTTCACCCTGGTCTCTCCCAGCGGGCTGCAGGAGCAGCACGGTCCTTCGGCAGCCGCAGCCTGTCCCCGTGGCCTGGGGGCAGCCCCGCGGGCTCGCCAGCCGCCTTTTGTGCTCTGGGTGCTGCACCCAAAACCATTTGCGCCCCTAACTGACACCTCCACGCTCCCTTTCCTCCCACCCGATGCCTGCTGAACAGCCCAGTGCACCTCCACGGGGAGAATTGGTCTGGTGCATGCTGGAGAGCACAGCCCTGAGGCGGCCCAGACCCGCTCGGGGCTCTCCTCCAGACCCGACGGAGTCTTGGACCGCTAAAAGACTGAATTTTTCTGCCGCGGCTCCAGCTGGGGAAGGTTGTTCCTCCCGGCTCGGGGCACGAATGAGCACGGGAGGCGGGCGGCCCCGGCGCAGGCGATGCTGCAAGAAGGGGCCATTGTGGCCAGGCGCAGCTGCGCGGCGTGCGGGAGGGGAGCGGACGGGGAATGCAAAATGCCGGCCGCCGGGAAGGGGCTGGGGGATTCACCGCTGCTGACGGCGTTCCCCCACCTGGCACCTGCCCTGGTGACAGTGGGGGCTTTATGGGGAGAGACGCGGTCTCTGTGCTGCCCTGGCGGCGCCACGCGGGCGCCTGCTCTCAGGGCTAGTGGGGGGGTTAAGAAATCCAGGTGGGGCTCGAAGGGTGTCCTTGAAGCATCCTGACAATGTGGCACTGGGGACAAGAGGAGGAGAGGCCCTGGGGACAGCGAGCGGCTCCATGCCCTTCCCCAGGGCTGGGACGAGTGCTGCTCTCCAAACCGGCGCCCAGCAGCTCCCGTTTCTCTTGCTGAGCAGAGATGAGGCTGCTCGTGAATCATTTGGGCGCTGCCTGCCCTGCACGATGCTCCCCTCGCCCAGCTCGGGGCGCGGGACTGGGGCAGCGGGCTGCTCATGTGCCCACCGCTGGGATGCCCCCAGCGAGATGAAGCGGCTGCGTTCAAAGCGGGCGTGAGAGCGGGCTGAGAAGCGCGACCTCCTCCGGGGCTGGCCCCGAGCACGGGGTAATTGTTCAGCGTGCAGAAGAGGAGCCATTGCACAGCACCTTTTCATTTCATTGGAAGGAGGAGAGGAAGAAAGGGAGAGAGAAAGAAAGAAAGGGAGCCAGGCAGCCTGGTTGGCCCAGACGCTGTTTCTTCTCTTTTTTTCCTGCTTTCGCGCAGCACCAGCTTTCATCCCCCGCTGATTGGCAACGGCCACGGAGCCGGCTGCTCCATCACAGCAGCAGTGCTGGCTGCCCAGGGATGGGGCCGCCCGGCAGAGAGGGGCTGGGGAAGGCGACAGGCAGCCCAAGCGGGCTGGGGAGAGCCCTGGCACTGCTCTGAGCCCAGCACCACCCTCACCCACTGCTGGGACTCCAAAAGGATTTGGGGGCTGGTCCTGGGGGCTGGGAATGAGGTGGAGACCTGTGCGGTGCAGGGGACTGTCCCTGAGATGCACCTGGGCTCAGCTCAGGGAGCGGGGGCTCAGCGCGTTGGCCGTGCTGGGGGTTACAGGGTGCCCCCCATGCCCTGCCCCTCGGCAGCACCTTCAGCCTGAGCGGGGTGAGCACGGTGGCCAGGGCTGCAGGGATGGGGACACAGGACGGGGCAGCAGTGGGGACACGCGGCCGGGCGCCACACAGAAGCCATCCCCCCCAGCACGAAGCTTCCGCTTTCTGCCCGTGGACGCTTCCCCGGCTCCGTCCAGCATCCCCTCCATGATCTATCACCGTCTCCTTAGTCTGCACATCCGTGCCGTGCTGTTCCCAGCTAATGGTTTGTTTCTGATCGCTGCAAGTGGCCAAGAAGAACAGATGAGCCCGTGAGGGTGATTTATGCTGGGCAGGTTGATGCCACAACTGTTCGGAAGAGCAGCAACAGCTGTTTCGGCTGTTCCAGCACAGTGTGGGGCTGAGAGCAGATCCTTGGCCACAGCAGGTGTGCGGGCAGTGGGAAGGACACCGCGGGCTGTGGGTCAGGCTGGGCAGGGCTGGGGCGAGCCCTGCCCTCGGCTCTTACCTTTGCTCCGCTCCAAAAGAGCAGCACAAGGTTGTGGCGGGGGGCTCGGCGAGACAGGGAGAGCCGTCCCCAACGCACAGCATGGCCTGGAGGATGCTCTGGCCCCGAGACCCCGCTGAGCTCTGCCTAGCGAGGCTCAGTGCCCGGCTGGAGCCACTCGGACACATCCCTGCCTCCTCTCTCCCAGCCTGGGAGTGCTTTGCTCCTCAGAGCTCTGGGTTCCCTGTGGGTGGGTGGGCACCCATGGCACCCAGCGGGAGACCTCCGCAGTCAAGCCATTTCCATCTCCCCCAGGGAAGGAGAGCACTGCTCTGCCTCCGCCTTCCTGGAGGGCAGCCATGCCAGCCGATCTGAAATGATCTGCAGGGACAGGGAGGCAGGTGGGGAGCGTGGAGGCAGCAACCGCAGAGGCCCAGGGGAGGCCGGGTGGACGTTTCTGCCCTCCAAAGGCAGGAAAAGCTCTTCCTGGCTCCAGGACCTGCTGCTTCTCCCGCTGCGATGGGACAAGCTGTGGCCCAAGCACGAGGCAGGCAGCTTCTGTTGGCAGCAGCCCCTGGGACCCCGTGGTGCTGGGCCCCGTGGTGGCCAATGTCCCTGAGGGCAGCAGGGCTGGAGAGGGGCTGGGAAGGATTGAGGGTGGGGGGTGAAGGGGGCTGGTTCACTTCCCAGCCACTGTGTGAAACCAAGATTCAATTCAAGGCTCCGGTTAATCCAGACTTTAATCCGCTCTAAATCCCACCTTTAATCCGTTTAATGCCACCTTTCAGAATTAGGCTCCTGTGCAGCGGCTCCTTCCCGCTGAGCCAGGAGGAGGA
>VXAL01011798.1:0-17707 GCA_013399475.1 Chauna torquata
TAGATGATCTGTGATTCTGTGATCTTTAACCTTATTACGCTCTGCTGTCTTCCCATTAGTTTTATTCCCACCCCACGCATCGTGACAAGTTCTCCCACCACTGACTCGCAGCGAAAAATTAAGGGTAACTGTAACAATGAGAACCACAGAGTAGGACCCAAGACAGACCAAGTACTATGGCAAACATAACAGCCGTATTTGTGTGTAATTGTGGTCACCTGGATGGTGGCTGAATCCATGTTGATCCACCACACTTGCAAGCTTTTTTTTTTTTTTTTTTAAATCAAACTACATTAAAAATAAAGGATATGTTCCCCCAGTGGATTTATATTCTTTGTTCTCTCTATCTAGCCCAGAAACCCATAATTACAGAACACCAAGAATACAAATATGGAGGATGATGTCATAGACAAGCAGCAGTTTCTCCTACTTTGAATACGATTCCGTGCTATTATGACTTAACACACAGCACCAATCATTTAAGAAGTCATTTCATGTGCTAGCTGAAATGTGATTGCTATGCTACATATCCAAGCATATCCGAGCTTCAAGTAAATTAAAAGGAATTGCATAAATAAGATCACAATACCAAGCAATAACCTAGAAAACCGAGACACATCAATCAGGCATCCCAGGAAGTCAAGTCCCTGTATAAATAAGTGAACTCTACGTACAAGACTGAAGAGTACAGCATAGTCATTTGGACAACTTATTGTATGCTAGATGGGAAGCAGGATGTCACCACACATGGCTATCCTATGTATATGAAACAGTGAGAAAGTTTCTTGATTAATTAATTGTGCTTTAAGAAAAAAAAAAACATCCTAAGAAAACCCTATCCAAAATCTTGCCTCTTCATTTGCTTCGTTAGAAGAGAAACTACACCCCATTTAAACAGTCATTAGGTGTGAGCTGTCCACCAGGGTCTATGCTAGAGGCTTTACTCTGCTGTGTAGAACCATTTTCTGAAGGAGCATATTAACAGGAGGAAGAGGAGTTGCGGGATCTCCACCCTTGGACATTTTCCATACTTGGCTAAACAGTCACATCTGACCTGATCTAGCTTTAGCAACATTCTGCTTTGAGCAGAAGGTTGGATAGATGACCAACCTTCATTAAATACTACATTGGCTACATAACAATTAAGACACAAACAGCTGCATTTGTGAACTTAGAAAGAAAAACATATCTAGATCACCTGGCAAATCCATGGTTCTTTGAATCTTCCAGTCTACCTAAGATTCTTAACAATCCTGAAGCTTGTATGCCGAATTAATCAACCTTCACTGCTTGGAGAAGAAAGCTTTCATCTTACTTGAACTGGAATCACAAGGCTTTTTTTAGACCAAGACAATTGTCCTTTATTATCCAATTAATTACTGATCACCACATATGAAATAACATATTCAATTATCACAAGATAGTTACAGCTGGTTGGCAATCTTAAAAAAAATTTAAAGTGCCAAATACTTTTATTTTGTTAACTGAGCTATCTTAACATGTAGACATACACCGTATTTTTCAGCATTGTGCGGTAAGTATCTGGTAATGACAACCTAAGAAATAAGGCACAGTATTGACAGCAGCTACTTTGTAACTAAACTCAAAAGTAGAATTTGAAATGACAATTCCAAAGCAAGATTCAGATCAACATTCTTTCAGTATTACTTGAATGGAGTATATGAAGATATTACCTGTCTTCCAAATACCTTGGTATCACTTCTCCAACAACATATACATTCAGTTAAAAACCTACATACATGCGTAGCACCAGCTAAAAGATAGATATTCCATTCTAGAAATGAATCTCTCTTGGATTTTTTTTAGTGACATAAAACAAAGCATCATTTTGTCATACCACCATACTTCCCTTTTGTTGGAGCAGCTCCCACACAGGCTGGAAGCAAGTACAGAAGACCTTTCCCTTTCAAGGCAAATGCACCAATGTTAAGTATTTGCATCCCAAAGTTCATACAGAAGACTCAGCTTCTGGAGACACAGCAATAATAGCAGGCATTAAGTTTCAGAAACTGATGACTAGAAGATCTGATTAGGAACAGTAAGGTTTTTTTGTTGTTGTTTTTAAAAAGGCAGCTACAGAATAAGGATAGGTCCTGATATGACATGAACAAACAAATAATAGTATCAAATAAAAAACAGGAAGTAGAAGTCAGCAGCTTTTGCAAAAGAGATAGGCCTGGTCAACTTCCACAGGGGCCTATGCCCTGGGATCTATGCTAGAAAAAGGAATGCAGCAGCAGCACAAAGTCTCCCAGCAACAGAAATTTACTCATGGTCAACTGCTGACTGCAAAGAACTGTGGGGGAAAAAAAAAAACATACAAAGTGAAAGGACAATAAACAGCAAAAGGAATACACTGAACGTGGGATTTTTTTTTTTTTTTAGACGAAAGGTTCAGAACAATGGGTGCTGTACAACATCATGAACCTTTCATCTTAAAAATAACAAAAACTGGAAAAGACTCACAAAAGGGCTACAGGGATCCCTGAGGAAAAAAAAAAGCTTCTAACCCAGAAGACCTAGCAGGTTAAGACTCTTTAAGTCTCAGAAAAGATAATTTGCAGAGGAGAAGATCAACCTTGAGCAGCACAGACAAGCATCAACTAGCCCTTGTCAATTCCAAAATAAGAACTGGGCACCACTGATTGAAGCTGATGGGAGCCAAGTGTAAAACGGAAAAAAGGTGTTTCTTCATGTAGTGGATCAATGACCAGTGAAATTCCTTGTCAAAGCGCACAGTAGATGCTAAAAGTTTATATGGTCTCAAGAGGAGAGAGCACAGGTCTTGGAGGACAGAGCTAGACAGACATCATACCTGGCTCAGAACACTCCTGAAATGAAAGCAGCTGTAAGCTGGGAGGAAGAGCATCAGGTGATACTCTCTCTGAGTACCACAAGTATTTGCCTTGTTCTTAGTCCTTCCTAGAAATTTGCTCATAACCACTACCAGTAACAAGATACTGCGCTGGACAGGCACTTGGTGTGAATCAGTATGGACATGTTTACGGAGATGCCGCTAACAAGCCTTCTCATAAGAGGAAAGCTGGCAGTGTTCAGCAGTTGCTAAGTTTTAAAAATTGAACATCTAATCGAGAATAGCAGATAAAGGCTTAGGGAGAACAGTGTAGCTACTTCCAACTGCCTCCCTACTGCCACTATTCCTATTTCTTATCTCTAAGTCAACCATACATCATCATCTGATTTACTTCCTTCATGTAATCATTTTATTTATATCTTAGATGTATGACACAAGAAGATACCTGTATGAAACAATACAACATTACCATCTGATTCTGCAGGTCAGCCTTCCTGTATCCATCAAAAGCCAAATACTGGCTCTGTAGGATGCACTAGAGAGGTAGCAGCTAACAGGTTCTCTACTGATCTGAAATGCTGGGCAAGAGCATGAGCTAAACAGCCTAGTAGATTTGACAACTGAACGTTTTTTTCTTTAGCAGAAATATTTCCTTGAACAGTATGGAATGCAAGTGATATACTAACAACCTTAACGAAACGTAGCTAGTCCTACTGAAGTGAAAATGAAAAGATTGCTTTATGAAGCACAACAATGGTACAGAACCAGTTGCTACAGCACTGCAGCCTGTGTATCTTCTTTTAATAAAAACTTTTCTTTTTGGACTCATCAGTTTGATAAAGTAACTACTTCCAAGAATTCACATCTTATTTTTTTTCTGCAGCTTGCAAAACAGATAAAGATTTCAGTTGGAAGTCAAGAACTGAACCATGTCCTGTACAATAAAGTAACGTGTATCTATTTCTTTTACACAACGTGCATCTTGCAATTTGACTAAAGCAAGACAAAGTACACACATCTTCTCACATATGGTAGGTGGGACTGGAATATTTTAATCAACAGTGGTTAAGTAACTGAACAGCTAAGTTCTAAGCCCTCGTAACTTCATATCACAACTGCAGGTAAGGGCAATACAGATCAAATACCTTTACCTGTAGAGATAGGTGGATGATAGTTATTTCAGCTACTTATAAATTAAAAGCATCATGTAAAAGCAAACTTGTAATTTTGCAAACCTCTCTCATATAAACAGTTTTGTGAAGTTAAAGAAAACTTATATACAGATCCTGGCAGAGCAACAAGCATCAGCACCAGAATCTACCGTATTTCAAACAAATTCCATACAAATGAACTTGTTCTACTAGCACAAAAAAGTGCTCAATGGCTTCCTGTGGGGATAAAAGACTTCTCACATAAGCTTACTTACATAAAATTTATCCATTACAAAAGGCAGCAATCTTCACTTTATTGCTTTATTCACTTCAACAACTTGATAAGTTAGCTGTTACCTTGGTTTAGAAAGCATTTTAAATCCTCCCCCTTCAGTTTCACAGAGCAAGCACTTGAAGACATTCTAAAAGGGCAAAACTTGGCACAGAGCAGGGTCTACACTCCTACTGCAATAGGACTGCAGAGTGGAGAAATCAATTAAAGTTCACACGCAATCTCAGAGTTGCTCACCATCACAGCATAAACAGGATTCAAATTGTAGCCCTGAGCAAAAGCCACACAAACAGCCACACCAGAAGAAAAAAGTTCCCCTTCTGCCCACTCCCATTCCAATGCAACCTTAAAACCAGAAGTTGGACAATGGGTACCACAACTTTTAAACCGAATTAAGAATCATTTTCCTGGAGACATTACCATGCAAAACTAACATTTAATTCATCAAGAAAACAATGAACTGTCCAAATCCCTCAATGAATGTCTATAACACAAAGCTGATCAAGTTATGACCCACCTAACTGTGTAATAAAAAATAGGCACAAATTTGAGTTGTAAAATATTTTTTGAAGAATATACTTAAAACCACCTTTAACCTTGTTAATAGGGATGCTAAAATGTTAATTCTTAACTAACTGTTTATCCTAAGGTCTGTTTCACATTTTTTCTTCCTTATGCCTAGCCAATGACTAAATTATCAGGATATTGTGAAATATGCAATAGATTTTTTCCACTTATTAGTCATTATGGTTAAAAAAAAAAAAGGCAAAAACAAAACCCCACAAGCATACAGATAACAGCTCTCTTAATACTACAAATCGGAAAGTTCCTATCCTCTGTTACCCAGTAACTATTTGGTCCCTATATCTTAGTTCTGCTTTAGAATAGCTTCAGAATACGATTCCTGTAAGAAGGAAAAACCTGAAAGACCAGTTACGGAAGGGAACACTTACTTCAGTCCAAATGTTAAACTCAGTGGCTAGAAGAGTTTAAGTGTCACATAAAGATAGAAATTAAGTCCATGTATATGTAGGAACAGAAGTAGGAAAATGAAACACGGATCTACACTGCTGATAACGTAATTATGTCAACAGCAGCCTAAGAAAAAGCTCTCAGAAATCTACCCATTCAAAAACTAAAATGCAGGCAGTTTTAGCTTAGTCAGGCTCATGTGTACAAAGCACTGTAACCATGGAATGTGCTATTAACTGTTCTCACGAAGACTGGAAGCATTTAAAACTTTTTACTGTTAAACAAGTATAACTCATCCTGACCTAAAGACAAGCACAGAAGTCAAGGGACACCTAAACTCCAATTAACGCACAGTATTTCCTTTTTCTAGAAACATGTTTTTCTTATATATATAAAAATGGCCTACAGAGTTTGGCATAGAAGATCCTTCTAAGTCTACCAGCTTAGATATGAAGAATCATGTTTGATGTGCAGCTATTATTGCATGTTTTATATTACAAGAGCATTTTTAAACTCAAGCTAGAGAACAAGAAGTCTAGGCACTGTCCCTCTTAAACAAGGGAAACGTATGCAATCTGCATTGTACCACTCAGTCTAGTTACATTTTGTTTCAAACAGTAAGACTTCCCCTATGAAATTTTTAACATTTTTAGTAGCCCTCACCCCAAGAAAAGTTTTCTTGGGACTCGATTCTTGAGTTTCACCTTTTCTTTGTAACAACCTTTTATACTTCACATTACACTTTTGTAAAATACATCTCACTTCATATCCTTAGTTCATGCAAAGTTGCTAGTCTGATAAAGGTTTTTTGAATAACAAAATATTAAAGAACACCACTGAATTGTGTGTGTACTGGATATTTAGGTCTACCAACTATACCGGCTATACCATCAACACAGTAAATGTGGGAAGAAATTTTTTACTCTCTCTCTCTCTCAGCATTCTAAAGAGACTATATAAATGTTAGAATGAAAATAATTGCAGAGGATTTGCCAACCAAGCTTTTGAAAAAGGAACATCAAAATAGAAAGATTTTTTTGAGATCCTACAAGTTTTAATACCAGGTATATTTTCTCACCTAGTGAGTTGTGTTTCTTTCCTCTACCCAAACAATTCCAATCTGCATATACAACCGGTGCTTGTTTGCTTTCAGATAATGTGTTATTACTTCATAAATGTCTAATTTTGCAACATATCCGGAAAAGAGAAAAAGTTTACTTAACATTTCAGTTACAACAGGTAATTAGAAAGGGAAAGGCATCCTTAAAGCAATAACTATTTAAATAAACTCGAGCAGTGCAGACAGACTACCAACAAAGTTCTCCATAAATCAGAACCCTTTGGAGATAAACTAGCAATAGTAAATGACCTTTACTTGACTTCCCTATCAAACAGTTCAGCAGGAAAAAAAAAACTGGCTTCACAACCTCAACGTAATAATAACTAAACTTACTGCTAACACTGATCTAAGTTAACAAACAGCATGCCAGAGTCTCAACAAAAGGGATCTGGTCTTTCACTATGACACAGCAAAGTCTCATTAGTGAAATTAAAGCAAAGTCCAAGACTGTTTTCAAGACAGCTTTGTTACCTCAGCAACTGGCATGACTGACAGGCAGTATACTGGTAAAGGTTTTACTTTACAAGGCAGCTTTATATTATTAGCTCGACTTAACCAGCAATTTAGAAAACCCAGCTATACTTGTCTGAAACACAGCCTGAAGTAACTTAGTTAAAAAACAGATTAAACACCAGCTGAGTGAATCCCAGAAAGAACTCCAAAAAGCACTTCAGGAGGCCATGCAACAGTGACACAGTCTAGTTACGCCTTTCAAAAACTCCTGTTCTCCAAATAAAACTCCAGTTTTAATTACATATATAGCTGTTAGGTACAGTTTTCAAAAAAAAAAAAAAACCACCCTTCCCCTGTGCTCTAGATTCCTATTTAAATACATTAAAAATATATATTTTATCTGGTAAATTTCCAAATACACCCTTACACAAAAATGAGGTTTAGCAAGCTGTTTGTGAGAGCATGTCCTGCCATTACATGGCATTTGTCTGTTAACATTTCAATATACGGCCTCCTCCCAAGAATTTTGTTTCATATTATGAAAACTCCCAGGTTGTCAAGTTTCCCCTACAGACAGTTCTGTCTTTCTCTCAAGACAACTATAAGCTATCCTTTAGCATATAGCACGTTGGAAGTCCTTTGAGAAATTGAAGATCTCCAAGGAGGGAGACTCCACAAAAGCTGCCTGCACATGGTCCTGGGCTGCTCTGGGTGTCCCTGCTTGAGCAGGCAGTTGGACCAGATGACCTCCAGAGGTCCCTTCCAACCTCAACCATTCTGTGATTCTGTGATCCTGACCACGTCCTAGGGACACCCGCCAGAGGACTGCTGCTCATAGAAGACTCCTGTAAATTTCCTGCATTTGACAAAGTGAAATTTTCTCTAGGAATTACAAAACAAACTGCGTCATTTAAATATTAGGGGGTTTACATAATCATGTACAGCTTGTTCAAAGAAAAAAGAAAAAACAGCTTAAAAGAGGAAACAATGCTTACACAAAACAGTGAAAGCCTGAGTTCCACCATTAACGAGTTTTACTGCATATGTATGCTTGGATTGTACAAACAATAAGTGCAAATACACTGCAATTTACAAAAACATTAGGAAAAAAATTAATAGGAAAACTGAGTAGCTATCAGTTTCAAAAGGTTAAACTAAATCTAATTACATCATCAGAATTTGCTCCCAGCTGTGAAGATAAACACATGCAGTGGTCTGGCCACATATAAAAAGAGGAGAAACATCTCTGTTTTGGCTGATATCTCTCTATAGCCATTTAGCTCATTTTTGTTTCTTTCCTTTAGATTGCTGGGAGAGGGACAATGTGTCTAGTGTTAATCAAGAGCCTGACAGAAACTGCTTTCAGTTAATATCAGACTAGTTTTAACAGTTAATCCTGTATTTCAGTCCTGAGTAACACATCTTGATCTCCTGCGCACCATCCAATAATTGCTGTCTGATATGTGAAAATGTTTCTTTGGGAGCAAACTAGGAACAAGTACTCTGCTTTCATTTCACCTGTGACCCAATCCAGGTCCTGCAGTAAAATATCTCAGCATGCCCTGTGCTAACAAGTTACTTTCTCTCAAAGTCTACTGTAAAGATGGATAAACTGAGCAAAAAAATCCATTTGCTTGCTCTGTGCTAGCTTTTAAAAATAGGCAGCTGTTGTGCCATAAGTGCAGAGGGAAGCAGAAGCTTTCCATTTGGAATTTTAAACCTACCGATTTTCTTCATTAGCAGAAGAGGAGAGATAAGGAAGCAAGAGATGAATCTTATAAGAGTAGATATGACTTTCGCTACATGCCACTCAGAGTTCAACTGCATTTACCCATTAGAAATGTTTTTTGCAAAAACTGGTGGGGTAGTGTCTGTCTTGACTTCATGGGAGCTTCCAAATTAACATAACTTTATTACTTTACTGCTTTCTATTGAGTGGGAATTTCCATAATGTGACTGACGGGTTACAGATTCACAGAATCACAAGGTTGGAAAGGACCTACAAGATCATCTAGTCCAACCGTCATCCTATCACCAATACTACCCACTAAGCTACTAAACCATACCTTGTAGCACCTTGTCCAGGTGCTTCTTGAACACCGCAAGGGTCAGTGACTCCACCACCTCCCTGGTCAGGCCCTTCCAGTGCCTGACCACTCTCTGAGAGAAAAAGTTTTTCCTGATATCGAATCTAAATCTCCCCAGGCACAACTTGCGGCCACTTCCTCGAGTCCTATCATTAGTTATCTGGAAGAAGAGGCTGACCCCCTCCTCATCACAACCTCCCTTCAGGAAGTTGTAGAGTGCAATGAGGTCTCCCCTGAGCCTCCTCTTCTCCAGACTAAACAATCCCAGCTCCCTCAGCCGCTCCTCATAAGGCTTGTGTTCCATACCCCTCACCAGTTTCGTTGCCCTTCTCTGGACACGTTCCAGGGCATCGATGTCTTTCTTGTAGTGAGGGGCCCAAAACTGAACACAGTACTTGAGGTGCGGCCTCACCAAAGCTGAGTACAGGGGGATGATCACCTCCCTGCTCCTGCTGGCCACACTGTTTCTAATACAGGCCAGGATGCCATTGGCCTTCTTGGCCACCTGAGCACACTGCCGGCTCATGTTCCGCCTGGCATCGATGAACTCGATGAACATCGAGATTACACTATGCTACAAACCAGATGACTACTAAAACAAGACAACTATAATACTTTATCATCTTCAACGTTCGGCAGAAGAAAGGGTAAAGGACAAGAGAGTCCAGAAGATACTCATCTTGATTTATATCAAATTCTTGTTTGTCTTTAGAAGAGGTCAAGACCTGAGCAAACAGAAGTGGTTCCATAGCAGCATAATTGCTCCAACAGAGCTTGATGCTCCTTCTTTTAAACAAATACAAGCTGAAAAATCTTTAATAAGTGGAATAGCAGAAACATACTTTTTAAATACAGAATTCTGATTAAACCTGTATCAGAAGCCTCTTACTACTGATCAGAGAGAGTCTGAGATTTCTCATTGTAAAAGACTAGTTATATCTGTCACAATTACAGCTGTCAGCATATAACAGATTTCAGACCACAGTAAGATAAAACTCATCTCAAATTAAATGTAGTAGATAGGTAAGCATAGCTATAAAACAGTATTATATACTTAAAGTATATAAACCAAAACTACATGGGTGTTTTCAACAGCTAAATAAGTAGTAATTCTGACCAACTCCATACAGGAAGTTGAAAGGTTTAGTTTTCATATGTTTGATACTTGAAACAATCACATTTTTCCACCTTAATGAAAACTGTGTTAATACAAATCTTATTTTTCCAAGTGTGCCACTACTTTCTCTCTCCAGTGAGTGTACTCGGATACAATTTGGATTTGTAAGAATTACATTCATCATTTTCTACAGCTGGCCCAGGCTTCCCTACAGCATTAGCAGCTCTCAGTAGAGGTTTGATCCAGTGCTTTTCAAAATTCATGGAAAAGTTCCAATAGGCACTGAATCAGACACTATAAAGCACAAAGATTATTTTTAAGAGATATATTGAGAGGCAAAACCTGTGGGAGAAAGAAAGGTGCAGATGAACAGATTTAAAAAAAAACACATACTCGGAGACTTTAATTATCATCTTAAAACTCGCGGCCACGGATTCTACATTTCTCTCAGTTCTATTTTTTTCTGAGAATAATTAATATCAATATGCTTATAAATAAAAGGAAAATACGCCAGTGAAAACCAAAAGGTACATTTTTTGTTTACCTAAAATCACACCAGTTTAATAAAACTGTTTATAGAATAGTCCTGTAAAATTATCTTGTATGGCAGGTTATTGAACGAAAAGATTTTATCAGTACATTTGCAATTTTTCTTAAGCAAAACAAAACCAAACACAGGCAAAGCACTGTGTGCCATTCCTTTCACCGATGCCCACCCACTAAGCACGTTCTCTGAACTGAGAGAACTGAAGGTGTGCCTTCATCCTCCTTCCAGCTCAGTCTCAGTACTAACACAAATAATGCAGGTTTGCGCTTCCTCTTCTTCCTCCCTTTTAAAGATACGGAAATCTTAAGTACAACTGCAAGTTCAAAATAGTTGGTATCATTGTTCTTTCACAGAACAGATTTCAGGATTCTTCAAGTAAGAGGAGGAAGGAAAGATATACAGTTAGTACTTGGTATTCTAAAACTCAATCTTAATCTTAAATCGCCAAAAAACATACTACAGTGTCTTCTACTTTAAAAGCACTTTAGCTACTGTTTCTCTTCTCTAGCTATGTTCTGAAACAGACAGTGCCTATTTTCTGCTGCACAAATCTCATGGAATTTTTTTTTTGTAGATCAATGATCTCAAATATTTTCATAAACAGTCAGAAATCACCAATATAAAAATGAAATTAGTTTGACATATTATAAATAAAATCTAGCTAAAAAACTTCAACTTATTTTCAGTATAAAAAGTATGAAAGTGTAGTCAAGCCCGTCAAAAGCAGTGGCTGCAGTTTTGGTTTCCAACAGTACACCTCTTTTAACGCCAAACTAGCCTGAACTATAGAACCATAAACACAAGAGCTCCCATTAACTAATGATTCCGAATATGTAATTCCTCAGTACACTTAGGTGTTCAATAAAATATACTACTGCGGCAGCAATTTTTCCAATAAACATTTTCTGCCCTGGAAAATTAAGATTACTTTGGCAGGGTGGGAAGGAGAGGAGGAAGAAGGGAGCAGGTGATACTGCTGTAGCAGCTGGTTCCAGACATGGGCAAAAACAGAGATGTGAAAGAAATTTAACAGCATTGCTGGTTATTTTTCACGTATGATGTAATAATCTTGTACACATTTGGCCCCATGAGTTAAAGAAAAAAAAAAACAGCAGCAAATCTCCCTGTTATCTTAAAACCACTCAGTTTCACTCCATACAGCCTTGCCTCTCTATGGAGTAGGTAAGAAATGTGTAACAACAATCTATTTTCAAGGTTTCTGCCAGATGGATAAACACCTCAAACACGCCCACAGACACTAATGAAAACCACCTTGGCCTCCTTCAGGAAGTCATTCAACACTTCACAGAAAAAATAGGAAGTTGTTGATAAACTGCTTGCAAGAACTACTTCCTGTAGGAAAAGTAATTACAAGACTTGTTTGCTGGACGATCAGTTAACTTTTCCTCACACTACAAAATGCAAAGCGTTACACGACCTCTTCAAGAATTAAAAGCATAACACTAAGTTAAAATGATACAACAGTAATCCTAAAATCGAATGGAACTTGCATGTACTCATTCTTCGTGGAATTGTCGTCTGCTCCTCCTGTGGCATATTATCTTTTGCCTAGAGAGTGATCCACTATCTTTCTCCATAGTTCACTGAAATGTCAACCAGCAGCTGGCTAACAGGAAGTGGTTAAAAAGCAATGCAGCTGACATTGCCACAGAAACCAAGCAAGTCTTTTCTACTGCATGCTTAAGAATGGGCTAAAGCGTACCGCACAGCAATGCTGAGATGACTCAGATATGACCGCTTACTAACTAACCAGGCAAGTCTCAACTAATAAGTTCTATTTAAGCAGCAGTTTCAGTAAAAAATAGGATTAGTTTTACCAGCTGTACAGCAAGCACGTTTTAACCCACTGGCCAAAATCACGTGCATTTTCACTAACAGAAAATTATACTCAAGAGTCCTACTCATAACAGTGAGATGAACACTAATGAGCAGAATACTGGCAAATCAAATGTTGGGCATTCATACATAAAGGGGTCTATTTATCTAGACGACAGACTGATTTACCAGAATAATTCTGGATCAGACCCTACGCTACCACTCCCACCCTCTTTTAATATGTACTGATACGTGTGTGGTGTGTTTCCAGCCTATATATGCACATACACACAGAGTTACTTGGTCAGACAGGTATTTTCTCCCCCATACATACCATTTTTTCTCTCTTTGTGCAAACTACTGTACTTGCAGTGCTCTGACCCGTTGATTAGTGGAAAAGACTAAAATCCTTACAGTATTAAGTACGATACTCAATTTTATATTATTCTGTTTGCAATGTAGCATATTATGATAACTACAACCATAAGGCTTACTGACATCTGGAAAAAATCTAATTCTGTTACCTATTCTGCAAAGATCTTTCTAGAGCCTGATTACCAGACCGTTCATGGAGTGGCTACAGAACAAATGGAAACAAAGAGCAATGCAGCCAATCCAACAAAAAAGCTGAATACTTGGAAGAGAGACCAAAAATCAGCATATGGTAGAAGGAACCACGTTCAATTTATTTAGCATCAGGAATCTCAGTCCTCATGCTTTGTGCAAAAACTTAAGCTGTAACTAGACAGGACATGATTTTAACAGGTTTGCATGTATGAAATAGAACTTATCACTCAACACTGAAAAAAGCTTCTGAAATATAAGCTTCCTACTTAAAATTAATTCTTAAAATTGCTTTGGATTTCTTAGAGCAAACATTTTGCTAGTACTTGAAATGTGCTTTTTTTTTTTCTTACAAATCTTCATGAACTCCAATGAAGTTGGGGGATCTCACCTGTAGATAGTATTAAACAATCTTTTAGGAACAGTGTGAACAGAGCCCTCAGAACTGTCCTCATTAGACTCTCCCATGCCATGGCATCACCCAAGGAAAGCCAAAAGAAAACAGCCCATTAAGCTGTTTAAAATCTCCCAAGGTCAGCATGTGACCCAGCAGAGAGAGGTTCAGAAAGTACAGCCTTTATTTTTGTTCCTAACAACCTGGTTTGTTTCCACTCCTTTCCCCTTCAAGACACATCCCTCACAGCTAGCAGCTCTTTCAATCATTTACTTTGGATGTCTGCTTGAGAACAAACGATCTTGCACATGCAGATGAGTTTGCCAGACTTGTGTGTACTTTCCAGTCTCAGGCTCTTTATTGTTCTTGCTGAAACCTGACCCTTTGAAATGGATACCAGAACACCAAGAAAGGACAAAAATCTTGCAGAAAAAAAAGGAAGAGATTTTTTTTTGTGGTAATAATGAAACTGCAAAAAAGCTTTCCAAAATCAAAACTTGCACTCTGATTTCACCTGAGTAAGCATAATTAAAAAATCAACTTTTTGTGTAAAGACATTTTGCATCTCTTAAGCCGCTCTACTTTCTATAAAATTGACAGTGTTAGCAGAAACACTTGTGACAGTAAAACTTAATCATCTATTTTTCATGTTTCATAAGTTGTTCTTCAAGAGCTTTTGCTAGCACAGTCAAAACAATGTTTGCTTTTCATTTCAAAACTCAGTCTGTGCTTTCCTCAAGGTCCAATCAGCTACCAATCTCAAATGGCAAAACTACATTGTTCCAAAAAATTCTACTTGTGCCCAATGAAGTCCACACATTCTAGAATATGCTGATTTGTTAAACTGCACCAGAGGAAACATCACATCTTCAACATCTTTAGGTAATGCTCATTTTTGCTTTCCTAATACAAAATGATAGTTTTCAAAAAGTACATTCAGGCTCAAATAATTTCATACAACCGCTACAATCTATTTTTGTTTTTAAAAAGTGACCATAATTTCTCTGTATGAAAACACCACCACTGTAGGAACAAGAAACAGTTTTAAGAAGTTCTGCAATTTCCACTTTTATTGCAGACAGCGTAAATGAGTTTTAAAAGCTAAAAACTCAAATACTTCAATCAAATGGACGTATTAATGACAACGATGGTTTTTAGCAAGAAAGGTAGGAATACAGATGTTTTACTTGGCAGAAACAAGTTTTATGTAAATAACATACAATGCTACCCCACCCCTCTCCAAGCCCTGAAAATAACACACAATGGGTTATTTAGAGCCTTCCAGTCAAATAGAAAGTTCAAAATATACTCAAAATATTTGAGGGCCAATTATGTGTCTTGGTGAGCACACTTTCAGAAAGAGGGACAAGCTTCTGCTGTTTTAGAAATGGTAAAAAAGAAAGCATTCCCTGATGGTCTGTCAGATGGCTGGCATATGCAACCTTTCTTCGGTTACACAAAAGGTGACACTAATTTCACTGTGTGAAAAAGCCACAGCAGTAGGAACAAGAAACAATGTTAGAAGTTCTGCAATTTCACTTTCACTGCAAGGAATGCAGATGAGTGAAGAGTTCCTAAATACTGCAATCCAACACAGATATTAATTTCCTCATGAGCACAGAGCAAGCAAAAATGTTTTGACTCTGTACTTACACAATCGTACTTACTGACAAAATAAGAAGTCCTGATATATTCTCACTACAATAGTCTAAAGTTACTCTATTTTTAGATCTGTATCACAAAAATAGGGTAAAACATATTTTGACCTGAATGAGAACTAAGACAAGATCCAGCACACCCAAAAGTCATGTTGTTTAAAAATCACTGTATATATATATTTCACTGATTTTTAGTATACAATACAATGGACAACATTCTTCAACTAAGATTAAGATAGGATAAATATTCACAGAGTAACACACAATTTTCAGAAACAGTAGAGTTGGTATGGGAGAAGTTCCTAAGTGGTAGGTTCTCCTCTCCTACCAAAAATCAGGAGCATGCTTTTAAAATATGTATTGTATACACAGTGAACTTTACTAAAATTCAAAGACAAAAAAAATAAAATAAAATAAAACAGCTAACCAAAAACAAGTTTTACTTACTTAAGAAAGTATCTCTGTCCAGATGGTGTCTTAGCCATCTCCCAACCTGGCGGCAAAGGTACATCATCAGGGATCTCAAATGAAGACTGGCGGAGATGTTGAGAGGATGGAGCTCCGGGTCCAGTCACTACTCCAGAGGGTGTAAGCGTCCCTGGAGAAACGGCTCCCAGCTGCAGTGACGCTGGAGAGGAATGAGCTCGGACATGCTGAGGGGTCAGGGCTCCTGCTGTCCCTGCATCAGTGCTGGCCTGTCAGGAGTGAGAGTATTCCCATTCAGATTTTTATACTTCAGCAGAAATACATCTCTTAAAAGACATTTCACACTAAATGAATCATTCTAAATCAGTCATTCTAGAGTTCTGCTTATTTTGCAGTTGTTGCTGTTCAATAGTCTTGAACTAGGTTGGTTAATTAGCATCACAGAAGTCCTTGTAGAAGTCAAGAAATACTAACTATAAGCTAATTGGTTTTAGTTTTATTTTGAAAACTGAAGTTCTTAATCCTTGGTGCAGGCTTAAGAAAAAAACATGCCTACAGCCTGCAGACCACACACAGCATATTGCATGGCTCATTATTGGATTGCACCCACCCATTACCATCACACCCACTTCTGCTGGAGGAGTTAATTTCCCACTCTCCTTTTGAAATGGGAGTGCGGGGGTGCAAGGACACCCACTCATACACTCTGTGCGCGGGTTTAAGTGATTACACAAGGAGAAAAGCAACAAAGACATGCCCACTGACTGCAGTGAGGTCCAAGAGAGGAAGACTCCTGAACTCAACCATAAAATATGTGTGTATATATGTGTGTGTACACACACACACACACGACTGAACTCAGCATTTCCTAACCCTCACGCAAACTGTACTTTAAAGGTATCAGGAGCTTACAAAGAGCTTGCCCATGCTTTATCTAAAGAAAGCTTCCGCAAACTGTTTAACCGGTCAATCAGAAATGACTCACAAAACCATTCACGCGAGCTGCCAGTCTTAAGCACCTAGAACTTCTTTGCCAGTAGTAAATACACGTCCACTATGAAAGAGAAAAAGCAGCTCTGAAAACTGGATTAACACTAGTTGGTTTTTTTAATATATATATATTTACTAATTACTTAATTTTGTAGATACACCAGAACAACATGGCCATCTGTAATAAGATGCATGTATCAGCCCTTGCCACACCTCTCCACGCAAGGCATTGCGCCATACACGGGGCCCCACTTACACGCTCTTACAGATGTAGCACAAGTCTCCGTACGTGAGCACACACGAAGCTTCATGTACTGCATTGGCATCAAATTGGCTTACTTTTAGATTTAAACACAATGCGCAAGTTGCAGTTCAATTCGAGGTGCTTTAATTCTTGAGAATTACAGAAATGTAAAATCCTTTCCTGTTAAACAATATTTTTATCTCACAACTGGACAAGAAAGAGAAAACGAAAACAATCTTATTTTAAAAGATGGCCAACAATGAAGCAAATGAGTCTCTGGCTTCAGCTGAATTTCAAGTTTATGTTTTAGGAACCACCGACTGGGACAAGGCAGAATGACCCCACTACGGAGTAAGCGTCACAGATGTAGAGCAACGTACCCAGGCAAGATAACGCTAAGCTTAAAAGAACAAGTTGTGTGAACGTCATACAAGTTAAACGCATTTCAAATGCGACAGCCATTTACCTGCACTTGCTGTATGTAACAAGACACAGCAACAAGTAGCAGCTGAATGTATACCAGTTCAAATTTGTGCATCATCAAACTGCAATAAAACTTGCACAAATTAGGAAAAAAACTGTATGTAATAACCTTACTTGTTGCCAGATTTCAGTATGGGATTAAAAAGTCTGCCACTCAGAAGCAAGGAAAAAAAATACAGAAGCAACTCTGCCCCACCCCTTTCTATTTTCTTTTCAGTCTTACAATATAAAGGCCAGGCTGATTTTCGAGTATTTGGAAAATGAATTAACTCCTAGCCTAAGACGGTACGTGCCAAGGTTCAGCCTGGAGTAAACTTCTGAAGCCAAGTTATAAATCCTTCAAAACAGAAGTTTAATAATGGAAATGTTGACAGACCCTTAAAAACAAGAGTACCGGGCACCGGGACACACAGCAAGTTTCCCTCCTCCTGGCTACACCGATAAAGTGACAATAGCCAATAACAAAAGCTATTTTATAGCTTAGCAACGAAGTTCATTACTTAATAAAAACATTCGGTTAGGCACAGCCTCTTTCCA
>VXAL01011818.1:271-16897 GCA_013399475.1 Chauna torquata
GAGTTACTTTATGTACCACCCACCTGCAATTAATTTGATCCATACTTCTGAAATAGCCCGATTTCACTAGTGATAAGAAGGCAGGAGTGCAGATTTCATTGTCTTCTCCCCTTCAGTGTTTCAGGCAGGGTAGGAACAGAGTGGCATTCATGATGACAGGTACTTCCTGTCCTTATATTGCTCAAAGGTTTTCCTGCATACTTTTTATGTTTGCACACTTCAGATGCTGTCCAAATCTGCACTGGTAATTTGGCAAGGCAAAAATCACATCCCCTGCAAACCAGAGGTGCAAAGGTTAAAGAACTACAGTTTATAGGTTACAGGCCTTCGAGCTTCTTACTAGAAAGGTGGTCACCCCAAATAACTGATTTTCGAGCCTTGTTATGGATTAAACCAGCAGGCAGCTAAGCGCCACACAACTGTTCGTTCACCGCCCCCCCCTGCCCCCCTGCCACAGTGAGATCAGGGAGAGAATTGGGGAAAAAAAAGTAAAAGTAAAACTCATGGATTGAGATAAGGACAGTTTAATAGGAAAGAAAGAGGGGAAAAAAACAACCAACCAACCAAAAACAACCCAAAAACAAAAGAAAAGAATACACAACAAAAGTGATGCAGAATGCAACTGCTCACCACCAGCTGATTGATGCCCAGTCAGTCCCTAAGCAACAGTAGCCCCCCTCAACCAACTCACCCCAAGTATTATTGTTCAACATGACATCATATGGTATGGAATATTCCTCTGGTCAGTTTGGGTCAGTTGTCCCGTTTGTGTCCCGTCTCAGTTTCTTGTGCACCCACAACCTCCTTGCTACCAGGGCAGCATGAGAAGCAGAAAAGTGCTTGACTTAGTGTAAACACTGCTCAGCAACAACTAAAACATTCATGTGTTATCAACATTATTTTCATCCTAAATCCAAAACATGGCACCATACCAGCCACTATGAAGAAAATAAACTATCCCAGCTGAAATCAGGACAAGCCTGGAGAAAATAAAACCCATCACGCTTTAGAGAAAATGTTCCCATAATCATACAAGTCCTGGAACTCAGGCTCAAGAAATTGTTACAGAAGTTCAGTTTGCAATATCGAGTTTCTGACCTGAGTTTCTTGTTAGCCAAATGTAACAGGAACAGCACAGGGCGCAGGCTAGGTGAAGGCAAAGACTGACATGAAAGGAACAAGAAACCTTGTGAGAGACCACTGGCAAGGAGAGGGAAATGGATAATATCATATGAAGAAAAGGAACATGATTTATAAAAGTCACATGTTGATTTCTGAGCAGCATCATGGCCACTTTGTGCTGTTTCTCCAGAACAAAGATACCTTCAGGCTATATGTGTATCACTCAAGTGCAGTGGGATCTCCTAGCAGGATGTACACATAGTAGCAGCTTCTCCCATTTGTCTTGAATGGGGTCTGTGTCCAGGATGTGCCTGGATAACCTTTCCCCCACTTGCCAGGAGGGGTTCTGAACTGTGGGGTCCCATGGCAGTGCAGGGAGGAGGCATGACTCCCTGCAGACTTGGGGCATAGCCTCCCTTTAAGGCCAACCTGCTGGATAGGTTGGGTGGAGACCCTAATTGCAATTCTCTGAAGGGGAGGGTGAGCGTGCCTGGAGGAGGTAATGGTGGGAAATCGGAGGAGTCATGCTGCTGTAACAGGGCCATCTTCTCCTATGACAATGTGGTCCTTGCATTGGTCCAACCAATGGCCCAGGGAGGAGCAGACTACGCTTCCTAGTGTTATTAATACATTGCATGTTAGGTGGCAAGTAAGTATTAGCAAAACTACTCATGTCTCTAGCTCTTAATTTTTCCGTTCCTGAAGGCTGTTCGAATAAAATAGTAGCTAGCAGTGACAGCAGATAAGATAGAAGAGATTTACCAAATGTATTTAAATTAGGAATGATGTAGTTAAAGTTGCTCTCTCATATTATAAGAAAATAAAAGTATCACTGGATGAAGTTAATGACCAGTGCATTTAAAATAAATTAGAAGAGGTACTTCTCCATGTGGTGTGAATTCAGCCTATGGAATTCATTACCACAGCAGGTCAGGAAGTCAAACACCGCAGCCAGATTGAAAAATGTGCTGGATAATTTTATGGCCAATAATAACATTTGTAGCTATGGCTGTTTGATACAGTGGGAGTAGTGAATGACTATTCACAACGCACATTGATGGCAGCAGAAGCAGCCAAGCAGAACATTTCTCTCTTGAGTTCTGATGAGTGAAAATAATGCTTTCTCTTTTCTTTGTCATCCTGAGAGGTGTAGTCCATGAAGATCAACTCACTCTGCTCTCTGCTCTGGGTAAAACAGGCTACTTTGTTATTGTTTGCTCAGGGGAATGAACGTCAAGGAAAAGGTAAAAGTGGGTCTGGACCAGCAAAGTATGGACCATCCCAGGGATGGTCCCAAGAATGTTTGTAATGCACATCTTCAGCAGATTGGTCTAAGTTCTTTTTGCATGAGTATAGATGTATAGGCCCCAACTCAGGCCTGGGACATGGGTACGGCTGTGTTGGGGGTCTGAACCAACTGCTGCTAAGGAAGAACCAAGAAATCCTACAATATCATCATGGTTTTGGCTGGGACAGAGTTAATTTTCTTCACAGAGGTTCACACAATGCTGTGTTTTAGATTTTTGATGAAAATAGTGGTGATGGTTTTGGTTGTTGCAGAGCAGTGTTTACATAGAGCCAAGGATTTTTTGGCTTCCTGTGCTGCCCTGTCAGCAAGGAGGCTAGGGGTGCACAAGAAGTTGGGAGGGGACACAGTTAAGGCAGGTGACCCAGACTGACCAAAGAGATATTCCATACCATATGGTGTCATGCTCAGCAATAAAAGCTGGGGGAAAGAAGGAGGAAGAGGGCGATGTTCAGAGCTATGGCGTTTGTCTTCCCAAGAAACCATGATGTATGATAAACCCTGCTTTCCTGGAAGTGGGTGAACATCTGCCTGCCGATGGGATGTAGTGAATGAATTCTTTGTTTTGCTTTGCTTGCATGTGCGACTTTTGCTTTACCTAGTAAACTGTCTTTATCTCAACCCATGTGTTCTTGCACTTTTACCTTTCTGATTCTCTCCCCATCCCACCTGGGGAGAGTGAGTGAGTGGCTGTGTGGTGCTCAGCTGCCTGCTGGGGCTAAACCACAACAAGTGACCAGATATGCTCCCACTGGGGGAATTTCTTACTGGTCTTTATCAAAGGTAAACAAGCTCCCTTTCTGTCTACTGAAGGGCAAAAGTGCTGTCCTTGGGAGGCATCTAGGATCATAAGAGCACCTTACTGCCTGCCTACCTAACAGGTATGTCAAGTGGAGAGAAGATGGAGGATTTCCTTATATACACTTGTTCTTTCCTGTGTTCCTTTCTTTTTTCTTTTCTTTTCTTTTCTTTTCTTTTCTTTTCTTTTCTTTTCTTTTCTTTTCTTTTCTTTTCTTTTCTTTTCCCCAAACTGCTCTGCTGCCAGATTTTCTCTGGGCATTTCTCTGTGTGCAAATCAAGTGACAAGGTTGGGAGAATAAAAACAAAAATACTGCTGTGATCCAGGGACAGAATCCAATCCCAATATGCAAAAATTAAGGGACTATCTTGGTAACCCACTGGGTTTTGTGGGCTCAGCTCAACCCTCAGCAGCTTTTCAGCACAGACATCCAGGGAATTTAGTAGCATATTTGCTGACTGTCCACAGTGGGCTTGCCTCTTGTTTTCTTTATAAGTGGGGCCATAGGAAGACTTGCCTTACCTATAGTATAAACCATAGTGACAGTTACTCATCAAAGCTGAAATCAGAAGCTGTGACTCTCTCAATTTGAGGTAAAGTGTCCCAGATGGAGCCCTGCAGCTGGACAACCACAGTTCAATTTGTTGTCCCCAGTCAAGACTTACAAAGACTATTATTTCAGGGATTATGATATAATTTTCCTCAACACAGGTCTCTTGGTAAATTAGTTTTCTCTTTCTCCTTTTCCACAACTTTGAGTAAAGCATAGACTTTGTGTGCATCCACTGGAACAAAAGTAGAAGAAATTAGTTGCTCTGCAATGAAGCCTGATTACCATGGACCTATGGAAAGCTGCTGAAAAGGAAAAATAACCATGTGGTTGTCTTGGAATATCTGATCAGAGCAACCATAAGCCAGGGAAGACAGCTTATAAAGCTTCTTGCTATTCAGGTAGGGAGTAAGAAGATGAGAGAACTTGTGGGATTTGGAGAAAGCTCAGTGTATTAGGAGAGGCATGAGAGACATAGAGAGTTCTGCAGTAGAAAGAAATGTATGCAGTGTCTGGAGACTTGGAAGAAAAATAGTGGCTATGGTTATGGAGATGTCAGACTAGGATGAGAAAAATGACCATAACCATGACAAGAGTCTCTGGTGTCTGGGACAAACAGCTGGGGAAGAGTGGGACTGTAACCAAAATGCAACATGGTGGACTGGTGAGATTTTACAGAGCTGGCTTTGGAAATGGGAGTTTCAGTCTTGTGGGAACCTCTACCTAGCATTTTGTTTTGACCTTGAATTCTCATCAAATGTTACAAGAGCAGCTTCTCATGGCAGGGGAGGTTTCAGAAAAATTTTGGAGAAATATTGATGAAACGGTCAAGTTTATTCTCATATGCTGTTCACGTTGCCTGGGCTATGGGGCTGTGGTGCACCATGAAGATTGTTGTCTCCCATATGAGTCAAAGCTGTGAGAACCAAGACATCATGAAGCACTTGTACAACCTCCCTGATAGCACATGGGCTAGCTGTAAAACTGAAGTGTGATGATGATGATGATGATGATGATGATGATTATCATTGTGGGAGTACAGGACATCAACAAATTAGGGCAAAACAGCTGCTTCTCACATGGGAAATTAGGGGTTTATTTGTGGAAAACTCCCTGTTAAGACAACTCTGTTACAAGGGCACTATCAAATAGTAATTCCTATGCCATTGAAAGTGGAATCAACTCACATCTGTACGATACAGGCAAAACATGGCACAGCAATCTCAGCAAGATATCTCATTATCTCATATCATATTTTCTCATGCATTTCCCCCTGCCAAAGGACCAAAGGCATGTTCCTGTGATCCTGGAACTATATTTTCTCTGAAAGAGTTTCACCCATTACCTTAAATTGAATTCAATCTCCTTATTTACACATGACCCTGATGCATTGGAAATAATCCCTCAGCTCAGTTCTCCTGCTCAGCCCTCCCATGCTGGACAATCTGTTCCCTGGTCTTCCACAGTCCCCTGCAGAGGATTTGTAGGGTGAAATACAACCTGGGATCCCAGTATTGGTATCCTGGATGGACTTTTTTGGTAATAGATAAGGACCCCATTCTGATCTGTGGGGTCAGACCACACGAACACTCCTCTGACACCTTTGGAGCTGTGTTGGGAGTAATGTACAATAACAATTGAGATCTGAATACTCTGCTCTCCTGGCTGGCTTTCATTATGCTACCTGGCATTTCAGAGTGAAGCAGATCTATTGTCTCTGTTGTCCCAAATGGAAAAAAAGAGAATTACTGAAAGAGGTCCTTCCTACACTGGTAACAGCCTTGTCTCGGGCTGGAGCTGAATACACCAAGCTTCATCAAGCCAAAGGGAAAATTCAGAGTGCGGAAACCAAGGCAGAACATGTTTGCAAAGGAATGTGCTGGAGAGCAGAAGGTATGACCTGTAAGGCCCCATCCACTTGCAGAATATAGCTGAGCGTCAAGACTTCTGCTCAGCATCATCGCTTTAGGGAAGGAGCACAGTGACCTGTACTGCACCACACCCCCACCCCCCAAAATCCTTTTCTTTGAACAACTCAATTCTGTGAACTTCAAAAATTGCCATTTGGAAATTTCATGTTTTGCAGGACATGGTTTTGTTTCATTTTGTTTTCCATCTTCCTTGTTTACTTCTTAATCATCTGTGTTTTATCCATAGAATTGCTGGGCTCTTACTAGTCCAAACTGCCCACCAGGGAAACCTTGAGACAGATGCTTCTGTTTTTTTTTTTTTTTTTCCCCCTGCACTGCAAGTTGTTCTCAATTTGTCAAATGCATAACTCCAATCATTTCAGTCACCCATTCCTTGACATAATTTGTATGAGTAGATTTTGTAAGCAATGAGTTAGAGAGCTCTGAAGCTTACATCATTTGTTGTACCATCAACAAACATTCCCATATTTAATGGTCTCTGTATCCAGTTTGCTTTGGAGTAGTGGTTATGAAGCTTCTTGAAACATTGGATTTGAAGAGCCAAGCTGGAATTAAGTTCCACATAGCCCAAAGTCCACTAGGGTCAACAGGAGAGGAACATGTAAGAATCTCCTGTGAAGATCTGACCTCCAACTTGTTTCTTCAGTAGCTAGAAATAGGTCGAAGTAAGACACTTAATGTCCGTTTCACAGCTTTTCGTACTCTGGATTATGATAATTCTGGAAGTTCTTTGCAGTCACATAAATGTTGGAATGCTCAAAGCTCTTGGTTTGAAGGATTTCTTCTCTTATTTCTATTGACTACTCACACTTTGGGCCAGAAAACCTTTCCATTTCTAAATTCTGAATTTGTCTCCTTTTTATCTTACTGGAGATCTCTTGATTTTTGTATTTGGAGACAGGGCAGACACAAATTCCTGTACAGCTACTCTTTCAGGAGAGTTGTATGTACCTATGTCTCTGCCAGGGTCATGTGGGGCTGGCAGTCTGCATGGAGTAGGCCTGGAGGGGCTCTGGCCTTGTGGCCCATGTGTAGTGAAAACACATCCCCATGGGAAGGAAGAGTGTCCTAGGAGCAATGTCAAGGAATGTGACAAGCTTTCTGATCTCTCCTCAGAGGTGGGTCCATCCAGGTGTTTGCGTCTCCTGCTGTCCAGCGGTACCTGAGCACTTTCTAGTCAGGAATGCTGTTGAGCCTTGAATGACTTCTGTTGCGTTGAAGCTTCACCTTTGCCTCACAGGCAGGGAACTGAGGCACAGCAAAAAAATGAAGGGACCTGCACTGTTTCACTTGCAACTGAATGCAAAGCGGGGGACCTTGCCATTCCCTTCTTCCTATCTAAGCCATCAGCCACTCTTCAGCTGCCTCACTATGCCAACTTTACCTTCTCTTAGCAAGTTTGTGTTTATCCTTGCCAATGGGCTTTTTCCTTTTTTTTTCTTTTAAGTTTATGTAAATCACTACTTAAGCTTAACCTTTAAAAACTCCTAAGTATAATGACTGGCAATGATGTGAAAAAGTATTCAAAAGAAAAAACAAAAACAAAAACAAAAAACTCACCTTCAAGCTCTGATTTGTATTATTTCCTGAGCACACATAATAAGGTATTAAGCTAGTATCCATCATATCTGAGAAGTCATAGTCTAGTTTTTGTATGTCCTAAAAAACAAGAAACTATCTCAGTTAAGCATTTCTTTTGACACGAGAATAACTTCAGACAGTCTTGCTATTCAAATAAATGTCTAATCCTTTGTTGTATCCTTTTAAGTTCCTTACTATGAGAATAACTTGCAGCAGTAAATCCAAAAAGTTCATTTTCTTGTCTTGGGAAATGTTTTCACTTATCAAGCATCACTTTGAGAGGTTTAAATTCTAATGATGTGCTTTTATTCTGGTACTATGGGCAAAGACTCAGTCTACAGATTCCGTTAGCATGGCTAGGAGTTGCCGTGTATCAGCTGAGGCACTGCACAAGTGTTCATGTGTACACTCAGCTCCAATCATGAGGTAATTTAAAGTAATCCCCTTTAATTGCTAGCAAAGCTAAGTTTAGCTTAACATACACTTAGCTTTACCTTACATTTGCCAGTATGCATGCACCATTGTAGTACAACTAAGCTGATGCATGGTAACTAACTAAATAGCTGCAACTGGATCAGATGTCTGAGAAAATGACTTCCTGGTACCTCTGAGGATGAATTTGGGGTGCTCATCCTTAAGTGCACATCTATACTCTCTGCTAAGACACTCAGCATTTTACCTTTCTCTTACTTTAAAGTGCTGTGAAGGCACAACCTGATGCATCTGCTCTCATACATAGGTCCAGTAAGACCAAACCATTGACTGGGTTACAAACACAGTAATAGTAACTTGAATTTGTGAAGATGATGTACAGTGCTGCTGTGAGCTTCTGTGAAATGCCTTTGAAGCATTTGAAGAGATGCGCCTTTAGTTTATGTGCTCTTTCTTTCTTGTAGGTTTGTCTTTCAGTCCATTTCAGAAAAGCATCCAGAAGCAGGAACATGCTCCAGATAGTGCATCCTCTCTAAGCAACTATCTTGCTAAAGTATGCTCAGATAGCAAAATAATTCTGGAGGCTGTCTCTTTAGCATGGGAAGAACTCTACACATCAAGACCTGTTTTGGCTCAATGGTGTCCTGGTTTTGCCCCTTCAGTCAGTTTGCAGGAAGAAGGACTGTGAATGAAAATCACATGGAATTCAAATGGAAAACTGCAGCTTCTGCACATTGGATCAGGGTTCTTAGGTCACTGATAATCCTTAGCAGCTCTGACAAGCCTTAGGTGGGACCCCCACCTACCCCCTCTGCTCAGGGGTCCAGGAGCTCCATTCGAGCTCATTCTTGAGCTGAAATGCTTATACATTCAAGCTCAGACCTGAGTTTAAATGTCTATATAAACTTAAATGAGCAGAAGTCCTTGTCTTGAGCTATGTTATAGATGTGTGTGTCTCCAGCCTTGTCTCCAGTCCTATCTCCTAGGTATACCTTGGACCTATGCTCTGGTAGCTTGTCTTCAAGTCCCATCCTCAGCCTCATCTGCTGCTCCTGGATAGTGCTTGGACTTGACTGATCACTTGCCTTATCTGCTACTGTCAATGCATCCCATTAACACTACTGTGCTCTGCCTGCTATGTTCAAATGCTGCAGGACTACACCCTGGTCAATGACAGCACTGCCTGCACTGTGGTTGCCCTTGGTTCCTGGTTTGCCTGCCCTTGTGGAGCAGCCCTGCTCTTGCTGCTCCTTGACAGAAGCAGCTTTTGCTTTATCCAACTACCAGTAGTCAGTACTTGATCTTGTTCTCTGAGGTCTTCTGGGAAAGTAAGGCTGTTTTTCTTGAAGGTGTTTGAAACTGTAGGAATGAGTAAGACAAGACAGATACTGTAGCAGAAGAATGGACTTCAGTCTTGGGTTTCCTACAAATCCCAAGTGGGTCCCTGGGTCCAGATAAGTGTTTGGCAGAACCAAGAAAAAAACTAAAAATGCAAATGAAGACACGAAATGGAAAGAAAGTAGGGAAAACCCAGCCTCACGTCTCTTCAGCTGATCCAGGAGCACATCTTAGAAAGGCTGCACATATGAGTAGCACCATTTTTGTAGTACATTTAATTTCTTTGGCCTCATCAACTTTCTATATATAATCTCAAAAACCAAACAGCCAGACACACAGGCTTAGTCATTAAGAGCAAGGCTCTTAGTGGGCTCAGCCATGTGAATAATCAACTGGATTGCAAACACTTTAGCTCCAGTCTGTGTCTCATGCCTGTTCTTATTTAACTAGTGATTCCTCAGTCTTCGTACTTCCAGTAAAAGTATATTTTTTACTCTTCACTAGAGTGTACCAAATGTTTTAGGTGTCTCCTTCCTGCTGCATTGAGGCACATGCTAATGGCATCTGATAAAAGATGTCACTGATTTTCCTTCAGCTCAGTAATTTATTCATATTGCACCTTTCTTCTTCCATCCCTCTGCTACTCACTTGGAAACAAATCTATATGGCCCTCCAGTCTCACTTCTTGTGCATAGTGAGATGCACATAAACACTTCAGCTCCTAGAATGGGTCAAGGGAAGAAAAAAGAATGTGAAATGTGTGCTCATAAACTCTGCTGCTCAGTAGCTCCTCCTGAGCAGACAGCAACTCTCCTCCCTCTCCCTTCCCTTCCCTTCCCTTCCCTTGCCTTCCCTTCCCTTCCCCATGGAACAATGGAAAAAGAGCAATGGAAGGCTATGGGATAAGTTTTGCCCAAGCACAACAGGTAGAGCAGGACAGTTCTCATGGGCCTCTGGCACTAAGCCCTGTTGCCTCTGTGGAACTTTGAGTCTGTTGTAAACCCTACCCAGGGCCATTTTAACAGGATGCAACCTGATCACCTTCTTACTGTCCTCCGCAGAGGAGCAACTCCCTGTGGAGCACTGCACTTGCCAAAATCTCTGTTTTGTTGCTACTCCTTCATGGAATAGCATGAAGGACATGTTTTGGTACTGATAATGTGCTGAAACTGTAAACTCATTATGATCTAACACGACCAACCATGCAAGATGTGTGCCTTCCTAACAATAAAAGCTTTCCAAAGCTGGGGTTGGTCCTAAAAAGCAATAGAGACCCAAACTGTCAGTAATAATCTTCTAAGCAATAGAGATTTTTTTTCCTCCAGGTCCCACTCACTGAAAGTCATAAAGTACTTCCTAGCAACCTAAAACAAAATGAAATCTTTGTTGCAGAAAACCTAAAGCTATGAAACCCAGAAAAAAAATTCTGTCATATCTGAGCTTTAGCTGGTATTTTTCCATTTCTCATTCAAACTGTTCTGAGAGCAGCATTTCCTTTTAACACAAGATCTTTCCTTGTAATAGGTCATCTCTGATATTTTTCTGCATTTAATTTCTTCTGTTTTTTAACAGAGAGTGGACCTGAAGCAAAGAAGTTAACTTTATGTCTAGAATCAGAGAAAGAGCTGGAATTAGCATGTAGTTGCCCCTTAGTTTAGAAACTCAACTCACATTGCAGATGATGTGCTAAAAGTAACCAAACAAACAAACAAACCGAACCAAACCAAACCAAACCAAAAAATAAAAAAATAAAAAAAACGGATTCTCTGTGTCTTCCTGAATAATTCTGGATGCAGTGGAGATCTAAATCAGCTTCTGAATGCTTTCTTGTAACAGACAGTAATGAACCCAAAGTGGACATAAAACCAGGGCTGGATTTCTAATGTGTGCTCATGTATTAAAAAACACCAGGAATTTTCAGTACAATTTAACACTACACAGCTAAAGCTGCAGCAGGCTTTATCCTTCTTAATCTCTTGGTGATGTCAACCATGATTCCTTCTGGAACAGACATTCCTTTAAATCTGAGCCACTACATGTTTTTTTCCTTTCACAGGGAGTAGTTCCCACATTCTCATTCGGAGATTACCTGCAGGACACAGGGTGGCAGGAAGTTGTTCATACCACCTTTACAATATTTTCCAACACAAATGTGATAAGAAGGTTATCCTTATGATGTTCTGAGTGCTGTCCGTGATACATAGGGTTTGGAAAGCACTGGTCTGCCATCAGTTTCTGCCCACATCAAATAACCACTTCATGGTTCTTCTGGGGACAGACATTCAAAAGGTTGAAACCCACTGACAAAATGGAATAAACCCGCACAGTCGGGCCTCTTTCTGTAGGAAGCTCCTTTTCTGAGCACATGGACTCGAAAACTTTTGCTCTTGCACTACTGCTCCAAAGTGGTTGGATAGAAAGGAGGACATCCAACTTATATCAGCAAGTCATTTATGGACCTTCCCACAAAGGATGAATAAAATCTCCTCAGAAACCAGCTTCTCAGAACAATATAATGCAAAACCAAAGCTTGATGTATACAACACTTTAAGCCAAATGCTGTTGAGAGAAGCTTTTCCAACATCTTTATTTATTCTTATTTAATAGCAATCCTATCATCTTTTAGTTTATCTGTGACACGCTTTGTGTTAGTGCTGAGAATAACCATATCAGAAATCCCTAGTCATGATTCAAAGATCCACCCAAAATTGCCAAATACAGCTAGTCAAATGCATCATATTGAGGCTGGAGAACTCATAATTCCAGCAACTAACTTAATGTATGCAAACAGAAAAGGTTTCCTGTGCCCAGAAATATATATTAGAGTTAGCAATGACACATTCACCCAGAATAGATGGTCTACTTACTGTTCTTTGGGAGAATTACACCAGCAATGACAAATCATGAGCCCTGAACAAAAGGAGAGTGTCCAAAAGACATTGTTTTGCAAGACAGTATGTCTGCTTTAAGAGTGGGTCTCAGAATGCTAGACTGAGATTACTGTTTTCCATCTACTGGATCTGTTGAACACTCAGGTGGAGTGACTGAGTTGGTGCTTCAGGATGGACTCTGGGTGGTCAAAAGGCATCAAGAACCACACAAGAAGGCAGTTTTCCCCAGTGGGACAGTCATTTGGCATAATGGAGACAAATTGTGAACTCTATTGCTGCAGGCATGCATAAAGTTGCAGAAAGGTGAAATCTGGATTCCTGGGAAAGAGTTTGCATATTTGCATGCTAGGAATCTCTGAAGAACAACAACAACAAAAAAGTATTAAACACCATATCAGTGATCAAAATTTCACCTGTTCAGTGGCCATGGCTCTGTTTCTCGGAGTTCGGAGTATAATCAACTGCTGTTTCTCTTCTTTCTGGTCACAAACAGGTGAAGACACTCTCGAACCTGCCATAAAAAATGTCAGACATCCAAAATCTTTTGAATCATTGCACAAAAACTCTGCCAGGCGTATATATATAACAATGAGTGGGTGAGGATTTGTGATGTTGTTTGAGCCACACTGAAAATTACCCTATGTTAAAAAACATTCACCATAAAATGGCTTCACTGACAGCAACTGGAATTAGATGATGTCTGTCAGTTTTGTTAGCTGATCATTTCTTGAGTTAGAAGCTAGTTCTAGCAACAAGCTCAAGGTTTTTAAAACACTTTTGTATCCTGCAGTACCTGTATTTGCAAAGCACATAATGCAGACATTGGCTACAGAACATCTTTCTTTCTGGGCCTTCAGACTGTCTTGGTACATAAAGGTGAAACATAACCCCCAATTTTAAAAGGAGAAAAAAGGAAGACCTGGGAAACTACAGGCCAGTCAGTCTCACCTCTGTCCTTGGCAAGATCATAGAGCAGATCCTCCTGAAAGCTATGCTAAGGCACATGGAAAAAAAGAAGTGATTGGTAACAGCCAAAATGGCAAAGGCAAATCATACCTGACAAATCTGGTGGCCTTCTACGGTGGGGTTACAGCATTTGTGGATAAGGGAAGAGCAACTGATGTCATCTACCTGGACTTGTGCAAAGCATTTGACACTGTCCCGTATGACATCCTTGTCTCTAAATTGGAGAGACATGGATTTGATGGAGAGACCATTCAGTGAATAAAGAATTGGCTGGATGGTTGCACTCAGAGTTGCGGACAACAGCTTGATGTCCAAGTGGAGACCAGTGACAAGCGGCGTTCCTCGGAGGTCAGTATTGGGACCAGCGCTATTTAACATCTTTGTTGGCGACATGGACAGCAGGATTGAGTGCACCCTCAGCAAGTTTGCTGACGACACCAAGCTGTGTGGTGCAGTTGACATGCCGGAAGGAAGACATGCCATCCAGAGGGACCTTGACAGGCTTGAGAGGTGGGCCCGTGCGAACCTCATGAAGTTCAATGAGGCCAAGTGCAAGGTCCTGCACCTGGGTCAGGGCAGCCCCAAACATGAATACAGGCTGAGTGGAGAATGAATTAAGAGCAGCTCTGAGGAGAAGGACTTGGGGGTGTTGGATGATAAAGAACTCAATATGACCTGGCAGTGTGTGCTTGAAGCCCAGAAAGCCAACTGTATCCTGGGCTGCATCAAAAGAACCGTGGCCAGCAGGTCAAGGGAGGTGATTCTCCCCTTCTACTCTGCTCTCGTGAGACCCCACCTAGAGTACTGCATTCAGCTCTGGGGCCCCAGCATAGGAAAGATATGGACTTGTTGGAGTGAGTCCAGAGGAGGGCCATGAAGATGATTAGAGGGCTGGAGCACCTAGTCTTCTATGAAGATAGGCTGAGAGAGCTGGGGTTGTTCAGCCTGGAGAAAAAAAGGCTCTGGGAAGACCTTATAGCAGCCTTCCAGTACCTAAAGGGGTACTACAAGAAAGCTGGAGAGGGACTTTTTACAAGGGCATGTAGTGATAGGACAAGGGGTAACGGTTTTAAACTAAAAGAGGGGAGATTCACGTTAGATATACATAAGAAATTCTTTACTATGGGGGTGGTGAGGCACTGGAACAGATTGCCCAGAGAAGTTGTGGATGCCCCATCCCTGGAAGTGTTCAAGGCCAGGTTGGATGGGGCTTTGAGCAACCTGATCTAGTGGGAGGTGTCCCCGCCCATGGCAGAGAGTTTGGAACTACATGATCCTTAAGTGTCCCTTCTAACCCAAACCATTGTATGACTCTATGATTAAAAGCTGGTAAAGTAGTCAACTAAGATTCACTCACCTGACGTATTTGTCACCTCATACTACTTTGTTGTTTATACTGTAGCTCATATCTCCACACATTGATGGTTAATTTCCCAGTCGCTATGATTATATCATAACAAATTCATCAGCGTTTTAAATGGTGCAGTTTCATGGCATGAGAAAGGAATTACAGAGCTGCTCATACTTGATTGTTACTATTAAACGCGACATATGAAAACAACGCTGCAATTTCAAACTTTTCTCCCCTTCCCCAGTGAAGACTTAAATAAAACTCCTTTCAGGTACACTGATAGTGTCGGCAAGTAAACTTTGAAAGCACTGTAATGTTTATGGAGTGCAAGTGTCTCGTAAAATCAACTATTAATAAGACAAAATGAAAGGCCTATGAAGTGAAATTTATAGCACAATAGTTCCCTGCAGAAAATCTCATATGTTGGCAGATTTATGCCTGTCAGAAACTGGCATTAGTCAAAGCCTCCATTATTCATTGCCCAAATCTCCTGTGGTAATTCTCGCGGGCTGACATGTGTTCCCTTCCAAACATGCTGGACAGACAGTCCAGCAGCATGTTTGTCTGGTGAACACAACCTCGTTTAATTACATCAGACCAGTGTCATGGGTCCCTCAAAAATCCATTGCAAGCTATTTGCTACCTTTGGGAAGATCTAACTACATGTCTGAATTTTATAAATTCATGAACTTTAACTTCAGTGAAACTTCCACAGTGCAGAAAAGTCTTTTCCCACTTGTGGTCTTACTGAGTGACTGACCTCAGCCTGAAAGTGATGAGAAAGTTCTGCTTTTCCCTTTAGCAAAATCTCAGTCTACATGCAGTACATCAACTAACACTATTGGTTTTGATGGCAAATATAAGATCCAGTTTTTGCCAATAACCAGAAATAATAGGCATAAAGTCCCTCTCTGTGGTATAAGCAGGGCATTATCCCAAGCTCTTTGCAAAGTCTGAGCAGACTGTCAATAGAAATGAGAATGTTCTCTTTCTGGAATGCCTAGTATGTTCACCAAGTCCAAAGCAACAAAGCAAAAACAAATTTTAAAGCAAAAATTCATAATTTAATATGGACATGCAAGCAAGAGCTCTTGAGGAATTGTTGCTGCATCACTCAAGAAAGTGACAGTAGTTAAAGACTGATGCTGATGAGGAATACTTTCAAATGAGAGTCTAAAATAACCTTTTAATTTAGATTTAGATTTAATAGGAAATGTATTTTACTTCCTGGTAAGTAAGAATAATTTCATAATTTAAAAAATAATGTGTGAGTATTACTAGTTAGTAACTAAGCCAGAAATGTTAATGAATGTTTGAATTTAACAGACTGAGCTCCATCAGATACCCTTTAACTTATTTACAGCTAAGACATGGATAAGTTTAGCTTTCTCTGTAGTGAAAGGGTCTATGACCAGGAGTCAATGAAATCTGTTGACAGGTTGAATCATTAGTTTTCCTGGCCTGAATTCTTCATCTTGGGGAACACAATAAAAAAAGATGATCTCAGTTAAATGATATGGAACAAATGCAAAGAGATATATGTGTGATTTTTGAAGGAGAAAATTTGATGTGAAAATTCTCATAACTTTACAAAATGTGAGTTCAAGATAGCCATCTCAGATGACACATATTCTTCTCCTGATGAAAAATGGCTAGCATTGGAAGTGTTCCAAGTGTGGTGAAAATGGTTGGTTCAGGAATCAGATTGAAAAGTCAGACACACACACATTTCTTTCCAGCTACCTCATTATACATGTGGTGATGCACGATGTTGTATTTGATCAAAAAATCTGTTTTCAAGTGTTTATAAATCCTTTAAAAAGAAACAATAATACAGCCAATTTTCTAAAGGAAACCTTTCCAAGTGAAGAACAAAATACTCCCTTTCCTTTTTTCACAGCCGTTTTCCTGTCTTTCCAACTGATTTTCCCTTTATTTGCAATGAGCAGCAGGGAAGGTTGCTCAGTGCTGTCCAAGTCTAACAAAGTCCTGAATATCTTTGTCCAAAGCCAGAAGTTGACTGAAATAATATAGCTGCTTTTGCAACAAGCCAGCTTCTCAGCTGGTTAGCTACTTAAGCTGATGTGTGGAATGTAACTAAAATTTTCAAACTTTGGCTTCTAGAAATTTTCTTCTTTAATTTTCCAGTGTTTGACAGCTCTTGGCTTAACATTCTGAAGGCAAAGAGATTGTAAACTTGAGCTATTCTTTTTTGACCATATTTTTCTTCTCAATGTAATACAACACAGATGTCTTACAACACAAGAATCTGGTCATAACATTTGTAAAGGACAAAATAGGTGTTAATTTATGGACAGATTTCACCAGCTCCATTGCACATGTTCTCTGAAAAAAAAAA
>VXAL01011819.1:5375-59967 GCA_013399475.1 Chauna torquata
ATATTTAGAAAAGTCCATTTCTCTCTCTCTCTCTCTCTCTCTCTCTCTTTAAATATACGTAGTAGCCCACAGCTGTGCATCCCTATCCAACAAGGCAATGGACACTCTTTATAGAATCCTGCCTGGTCAGCACCTGCAGAACTCTAAAGCATAATATAAGAAATCAAACTGATCAAAGCTTCTAAATTTTGTTGTAATGGAAGTACCAGGACTTCTCTTTTAATTAATTAGATTTAAATTGATCATAAATTATAAAGTCTTGGAGGTTTTCTTTCTGTTGCTAACAGGCCCTAAATTACAAAAAGATAAGACTCCATAGTCCCAATACTTTCATTAACGTGATCATGAAGTTATGGAAGGATAACAAAATGATTGTATGTAATTAAACTGGAGGAGAATAGGACCAACTCAAAATGTCAATCACCAAATAATTAAGCTTAGTGTATGAAAATGGAAAACACTAAGTGTGGTTTAATACAGTTGTTATATAAAAAAAAAAAATCCCCAAAGGACCTGACATTTCTGAAATACATTGGAAGATCATTTCTTGTTAATCTGAACAAGTTCATGTACAGCAGGACAAATAACAAGATTCTTAGGTTTACTGAAACTGAGAACGACTTCCCTATATCTAAAGTATGCTGCTGTTCACAACAGTAAGATTCTAATAAATCAACTTACTGAGAGAGGCTTGATCAGAGAAATATTAAGTATATTTAAGTGATACATGTGAATGGACACACCCACAGAGAACACAAGACTGTTTAGATTCAGTTTGTGGTTTGATTGCTGAAAATATTTTTGTTTATTTTTTAAGAGGGAAGGGGAAGAGGAAGACGCATAGGACTCTGAGGGAACGGGGAGGTTGGAGAACAGTTCTGGGCAGACCAGAGACTGGAGATTTATGTATGTGTGAGGAAAAGTAAGGGCCAAACCTTCATGGAGAAGAAAGCTGGAGTTCAATCTAAAAAGAACGAGAATGATTTGTTTACAGTAAAGCACGAAGTGGAAACTTGCATCTGCTGCGTATTATATCAAGTAGTGAGATGTATTTTATCTTCTTTTCATATTAATTAGCAATGAAAATCATTAACAATAAAACCTGTATAAAACTGTATTATGAAAAAATGCAGTTAATTGGCCTAATGATTCAATTTACTGAGAACATTGCATGCATCATGTAACATAACTTCTCTAAAGCTTTGTGATATTAAAGGCTGACCATTTATATTTAGAAATTCCATTCTTGGAGATTTTCACAAACATCCAGATAAGAGCCTGAGCAGCCCTATCAAACTTTGACGTTAGCCCTATTTTTGGGTATGACGCTGGACAAGAGACCTGCAGAGGTCCCTCCTGACCTATGATTCTGTGACAGGTGGCTTACTCCTCAGGTTCATTCCCACCAAAGGAGTGAAAATATTTTTGAATTAGCCATGTCTTTTGGAGAAATGAAAATAGTATGCTTAAGTCTTGGAAAGACATAGTTGGTATTGTATACTAGTTACCATGAAGAAATGCCCTTTTCTGCAAGGCTCTTTCCTGCAGATTCACTATACAATGTCACAGTAGCAAACGTTAACGAAAAATGACTTCAGAAGAACTTCTACAAGCAGCAAACATTTACTGGTGTGACCCTGTTCTCCATCTCAATGATCTTGTTTCTTTACTCTCATCTAGCCAGAGTAACTGCGTGTTACTGGAAGCATTGCTGTTCCTATACCTGTTTCACTAAAATTGTTTTCAGTTTGCTCAAGTGGTTCCTACTACATTAAAGCCTTTGAAAACATATAGCTAATAACGCACATCAATGCAGCCAAAACAACTAATTGAATTGAGCCTGCTTAGTCTAAATTTCATTATTAGTATGTAGAGCAATGGTGGGGGGGACACCAATCAGTACATTGATTTTTACATTATCTTAGTTATCAGGATGTGCTAACTGTTTTTCAAATACAGAAGCAGCAAGTCCTTTTCTAACTAAAACACAAAGATTTTTCCATGACTTAGAGTAGAGGAAGGAGTTACCCACTTGCAGGATCATACAAAATCAGTATCTGTAATGTTTTATTTTATTTGATTCTATTAGTGCTTCTCATAATGGAAGAGATAACTTTTGTAACATATATATTATATATGTCATATAGTATACGCTTAATTCCATATTTGTTAAAAGACACTTTAATGTCTGGACTATGTATACATACACACGCATACATTGATATAGTTTATATCTATACATCCACAACATATCTGTAGCATGCTAATACATCAGCAGAGATTTTTGTATTAATACGATACTGCAGTGACCACTCGGTCATACCTTGCAAAAGGTACTCCACCATTTTGAAATGCTGTACTGTCACGTGGCTCTGCAATTTGCTGTTATTCAGAGTTTCCCCTTACTTTTTCATATTAAAAATTGGTAATGAGGCTCCTTTCTTGCTGAAGAACTCACAGAAAGAATCCCGCTGCTCCCTAATGAAGTCCCCAGACACAACTGACACTTTGCTAAATAACAAAAGAAAAATGTTGCTCTAAGCTTCAGAACTGACCCTATTGACTGGAAGCTGTGTCTTACCTTGTTGCAAATTAATGCACTAGGCAAATTACCCCAGACCAAAAAGGCAGGAGAAAATGCCGAAATGACATTCATATTCCATATTTCCCAGCTGGTATTGTCAGCAGTTGTTTTGTGCCAAACCCACTAACATCTTAATAAGAGTATGCAGCTGGAAATAAAAGAGGAAATTACCATCTCATGGCAGATCTGCCTGGGATCCCTTTAAAAAAAAAAAGTCAAGCACAGGGGATGCTTTCCAAGAAGGGAATGAAACCACTTCTTGGAGGTATGTGTATGGGAAAATGAAAATTGTAAATCTCTGCTTCTTTAGAGTGTCTGTTCCTCTCACATTGCCTCTGTTTCAGCTCCACATCGACATGGGTTGAATTTTCTTACTCAAGAAACTCAAAATGCTTTTCAAGAATAGAAATCGTTCTCATGAATTTATGCAGATACCATAAATGATAAGACCTTCTGTTTTCATATTTTATTGTTCTATTTCATACTACTCTCATTCATTTTTATTCTTCCTCCTTTCCTTAGCATCAGTAATATGCAGCACAATCCCTGACACCTTGCTTTATAGTAACTGATATAGCAGCTATGGTATTGATGCTTCTTTCTCTAAGGTGTGTAATATAATCTGACCTCCTAGCTTTCAAATCTCAATTCTTCTTCTCCATTAATACGGTTATTTTTGTTAGTTGTTGCTACTCTGTCTCTTAAGCCATGTCTTTTTTCTATGTCTTCCTTCTCACTGAAAGAATCTGCTGACAGGGTGTCGCAACGTTTTATCCATCTACTTTTATACCATAAGTGTTTCTACCTTTTGGCACATTAAATACTTTAACAACCAAAGCATAGAAGGACTATTAGGTATTTTAGCCAAAAAAGAACTTTTTATATGCAATTGGTTAAATGCACAAATTAAACAAAAGTGGTCTTTATTTCAGAAGACAGCCAATCTAAACATAACTAATGACTTTACTTTCTTGAGTTAAATTTGTTTAACTATAATTCTAGTAGTGAAGCAGTGCAAGCTAATTTTCAGGAGGGATGAGTATTCAGCCTCATCTTTTAACCCTCTATCCCCTGTGTCACATTTACTTGGGCTTCTTTTTTCATACACAGACATTGTGCAAGCAGGATCAGATATGATTCAAGAGGAAACAACAAATTTGTAGTGGTTAATAGCCACAGAAGACAGTTTAGGTTAACGTGCTACAGGGCTAAGCACCAGCATGATCATCTCGCCTCACGCTTGCACCCAGTGAGTCCCTGCTGGCCGGGCGGCCGTCCGTCAAAGGCAGCCGTGTCAGCCACTGCTGCTTTTAGAGTGGGCTGATCCTCTGTCTTGCAGAGTTGCAACCCTCTGAACCTGTTCTTTCTGGAGTTTTATATCTTTGCACATAGGTATTTTTCCCTTGAGCTCTAGACTCACTATAATTATCTCAAGATTTCACTTTTCCATTATTAATTTTTTCATATTGTAAAGCATTTGCTTAGAGGCAACCTCACAGCTCAACAACTTCGTGGGTTTTTTTTTTTTTTCTTCAGTAAAACTAAGCCAGTCACACAGCTGTGCCTCACTATCTTGGCTTTGAGCAAGACATCCAAACACCTGGAATGTGGGTCAGAACCTGAGCTCAGCATCACTTAGAATTGCAGCCTACTTCTGTCATGAAAACTGTTCAACATTTTTCTTCTGTTTATTATTAGATGGCTAGACAGTTTATATTTTCTCTAAGTATTGAATTCCTATTTTCAAGTGTCCACTCCAAATAGGCTTTCTGCTCGTTTAATTTCGTTCATTAAAATCAATTTGAAATCAGGATTTTATATTGCAAGACCAAGCCAATCTCATAATATTGCTACAGCATAATAACAAATGGCTGAAAGTTTCTATTGCAGTTCCTTGCTTGTAGTAATTAGTAACTAGTGTTTTGCATTGTGGTATTATTTAAATTCGATTGCCTGACAGACTTACTGCATTATTAAACCTTTTGCTCTTGGGGCCTCTGTTTCAATTTTTGGTTGTGCTGGTAGAATCTGCACAATGCTCTCCAGTGTCAAGTGGCAATTTTCTGAAGTTCATTCTCACTGGTAAGGACCAGTACCCTCCCTGATAGCGAGTTCATTTGCTTCCAGGAAAGAAGAGAATGATTAGGGTTAAATTCCCTCTGGCCTTCATTACAGGAGCAGATAGTAGGTTTCAAGTTGGTAACTTCCTCTATTTAAACATACTTAAGTTTAGCAATAGAAGACAAACAATTTGAAATGCGCGATGATTATTTATGTCCCTATTGCACACAGTGTCTAGAATTCAGGTTTCAAAGGGGAGTGGAAGAGCACTTTAGAGAACTGCATTTGTTCATCTCTAGTGAAGCAGATGAAAATAAAATACTGAGTCAATCAGTCGTGAGAGCCCAGTGCAATGATAGCAGAGGACTTTCAGGCCCACTGACAAGCAACAGGAGGCAAATCCTACCTTCATACAAAGCAAAACCAGAGTCTGCTGAACATGGCGAGATCATAAGGCTTCTGCTAAGAAAAGGAACACCTTATGTGTTGGCATTTGTAATGTGTAATACATTACATATTTACACATACATTATACTAATTTTATACAATGTACATATGCATTCCTATACCAACACTCTTCTAAAAGAAACACTAATTATTCCTAGGGTCTAGTCACAGCAACTGCATGGGCCAATATGTGACAGAGAAGATGGTGACAGTTGGGGATAATATTCAGCCCCCTGCTGTTGTATAAAATGATCCATCTTAACTTTTTAGGGATAGGGAGGGACAAAGAAAACATGCAGTTTCATTAAATACAGTAAATCATTTAAGGACAGAACACTTGATCCCACCTAGGGTTTCCTTTAAAATATCCGTACGGCTGTGAAAGAGAAACTGCAAATCCTACCTCATTTTATAGGATGGAAGGCAGCAAGATTAAAAGCTGATTTTCAGAAGAAATTTGTCATGTAATGATTCATTATTCTCTACTCCTTTCATCAGCAAAAAATGGCTCAAAGTGTACTTCTTCATTTTATATTTGTCTGTTACTGGAGTAGTCCAGATACAGGAAGAGTACTGGTTGCACCACAAAGCTAGAGACAAATTCCTAAAAACATGTGTCGTGATAAGCTTTCCCTGAGTTGCAACTATACATGGATAGGTATACAGGTGAACAAAACTAGCAGACATTATGGGTAAAAGAAAATCAAAGATATTGCTTTGATCCTTCAGTCATAAGCTTCTAAGCTAAAGCTTTTTGATAAAATGAGCAGGTAATTTTCAGCTTTTATGGTAAACAGTTTTGATCAACCTTGAGGTATCTATCTATCTATCTTCTGTCAATACCCCTGGCTACATGGTACTACAGAGGGTGAGATGGAGCACATGCAGCTTCCCCCAAAGTTCAGCTCTGCTAGTTACCATTTAAAGCCATTTCTACTCTCTTCAGAAATTTGTCTGCATTTTTTCAAAATGTGGAATCTGCTTGCAGTTTTTTCTCTAAAGGTGATGTATTGCAACATAGTTTTATAACCTCAAAACTTCCTTTTGCTAATTCCTGATTACTCATCCTACCTCCACTCTCCCTGAGGCATTCCCCTGGATATTTGAGACTTGACTACATCAACAGAGCAGGAATGGTAGCAAAACCAGGAGAACCTACTGCAGTGATAATCCCTAACCCAGTCTCTTTTGGGGGTTCATTAGGAAACAAGCACCAGCTCCAAAACGAAGATCCATATTGTTATGCTATCACAGAGGAGAAAAACAAGCACATTTAGAAATGCAGGATGGAACACCACTGGATTTACCTTCAGTGAAGAATGATTTAGACAAATACTGGTAACACAAGATCTGTTGTTCATTTGGGTGCAGCAGACACTGCAGTAACTGCAAAACTTCTTTAACAAGCCAAAGAAATGACACTGATACAAAGTCAGAGACCAACTCAGCATCAGGGGATAGTTGCTTCTTGTAACATCTGTCTGGGCAGGTGGAGTAGAACCTCTGCCTATATTTTCCGCCTTTTACAGTTGGTGAAACGATTTCAGCTTCCAAACCTGTCAGCTTAACATTTTCCTAGGCAGTAAATCAACTATAAAAAGATGCGAATCAAGTCAAAATAAATGGAGAACCACCAACAAAAGTAATACCAAATATGAAGCCAAGTTAAAAAGCAGAATATGCTTATTATTCAAATTCTGGTTTGGGGGAATATGTTTTTTTCTTTCTTGCATATGGGAGTGACTGAAATGCTAGGATTTTGCTCCTAATCTGATTTTTATCATGTATGAGTTACTTTGAAAGAAATCCTTGATGATATTTCAGATCTCTGTCTCACTCTTAAAGTAATCATGTTCTCCCATGTGCAGCTTCCAGGAAGGTCAGTTTGAACGATGCTGGTTGGACATAGGCAAGACAAGAAAAATCATAAAGAAAAAGGCACTTCAAGCAATTGTAATGACTACTGGAAAGAAAAAAACCTTTAGGTTTGGAGTTATGCAACTTGAGACATAATTTTGTGAACTTGTAATTCATATATTACTGTTAGAGCAAGTTAGAATAATCACTGTTAGAAGACTTACCTACCCTAGGGTAGTACTTAAGTGATGTGTAGGCATTTAAAAACTGTCATGCTATAACGTGACAATTGTTAAATAAGCTACACCAGTGATGAGATTACTGTTTATGTCTTTCAAATTCCAAGCTTAGAAGCATCAAGATTCTCCCTGGATTGGGTGAAGACGTGACATTCACACAGCATAGGAGGAGGAAGACTTGTAGCAGAGGAACACAAAAAGTACCTGGAGAACTGCAGAGTTCAGATAGGAGACTGCTCTCTGTGGGTTATATCAGGGAAACTTGTTATTCAAAAGCCGTAAAGGCAAAGTATTCCCTCATCTGAGACCTTCTGCAGATTTTAAAAGAAAAGTGGCTTTCCTGAACAAATCAAAGAAAACAAAATACATGAAGCATTTCTGCAAGAAAACAAAGAAATCAAGAAAAAAAACTTCAGCACAGAAGCTGTTCCCTGTTAAGCTACAGACTTGAAGTAGAAGGGTTCTTGCTGGGATATGTGCCACAGAGGAATTAGAGCACATCTAGACCTTCAGTGTGGTGCATCGGTGTATCCTGCACAGTGTCACGGTAAACTTGAAGAGCTAAAAGCTTCACTAAGATTTTACAATACTAATTGCATTGCTTGTTCTAGTCCTCTAGACTAAAATAACCCCATTTTCAGTTACTGAAAGGGAGGATCTCTCTGCTTGAAGGTCCTGTGCTGCTATTGTAATTTGCAGTTTACCAATCTGCTGCATAATCTATATAGGACATTTTCTTAAAAATTGTCTATGACTTGTTTTATAACTAAAACACACTGGGAGGGAAGAGGAAGAAGGAATAAATACTAGCAGTTGAAGGTGAAAAGCTAAAGCACAAGAAAAGATAGTCATTAACAAACACTAGCTGACGACGAGAAACAGGGGTCTGAATGAATTTCTAAGGCTGCTCTTCTATAAGAGCGATGCGGGTGAAAAACATAACTAGTTTGCTTGATATTAATGGTGTTGTGTGATTTGGTTGGCTGCACCACTGGAGACTATAAACTTCATGATTCAGGGTGTCCCCTTCACTTCTGTGATGTGGCATTTATCCTATATCAAGTGTTTCACTGAAAAAAATTACCTTTCCATTTTATGTAAGCTGAGGCATGTTTCTTATTGGTTCAAGTGTTGGTGGAAATTTGTACACATGCTGTTACTTGCTAAACAACAGACTAATTTGTCCTAGCCTTCAGTTCTGGAAAAAAAAAAAAAGGAAAAAAAAAGGAAAAAAAGAAAAGGAAAAAAAATCTTCCAGTCCTGCAATGTTATCTTGCTGAAACCTTGCAGCAAAATTTAAAAACACAGCAGCTGTCATTTACCAGATCCTCCAGTACTCTTCTAAAGCCAGATAAGATGAATACAGAAATCTCTAAGGACAGTATATAAACTGCAGTATAAATGGGAAAATGTGAAACAGAATTCATTAAAATACATCAGTAGTTCTACTGCCAGCTTAGAATGGATTGATTCAGGAGAAAATCCTGTGCAGAACTTACTGAACTGCTGCTGGCAGGCAGCAAAGGCTCAACATGTGCAAAAGTGATAACTGGTGAGACTGCAGTAGGCCTCTTGGCGATTTAAATGCATAGGCTGCAGACAATTCAGACTGATTCTCCACAACCACTTTTAGTGTCTATTTCATTACTTTCTGCAGCAAATGTCTGGTAACAGAAGGGTAGCTACACTAAAAAAAAAAAAAAAGTATCAGTACCCTTGCTGCCTGGCCAAAAATTTGACTAAGCCAGTTTATCACTTCAGTTGTGTCCCTGCAAGAATGAAAAAATTCTATGATCATGACATGTTCCACCAAGGCTGCCGGTGGTACAAAAGCCCTTCAGGTCAGGAACATATAGACACAAAGGCTGAGGATGTGTTTTGTTTTGCATACCATGAACCTTCCACTCTTTACATTCTCAGGCATACTCAGGCAAAATTAAACTATGAGTTATTTGACCAAAGCCATCCATAGAACTAATGGCAAAACCAGACTCAATACCCAGAAATCTTGAATCAGTATTCCTTGTCCTGGAAACCTTTGTCTGCACAACAATTTTGGACTCTGATATTTTTCCTTGATATTTAAATACCAAAAAGAGTCTGAATTTAGATACAGAGATGCTTTCAAAACACATTTGATATTATATTTTATCCTAGCCACTTAAACATGTTAAGTTATATTAGAAAAATTACACTGGGGGAGGAGGAAGGGAAGGGGAGCCTGCATAAATTGTTTCCAACCTATCTGGATTTGCTGATTTTAAAGTCTTGCCAATAAACAAATATATAAATAAATCATATCCACAGCTGATTCAAATTGCCACATCAGCAAAAGTCCTTAGGGAAGAGCAGAACAACAGCAGATGTTTTGCAAATAAAGCTATGTTAGCATAGATATATCAACAGAATTTTCAAATGGAGACTATGAGCTTAAATTATACTCCATCCTACAAAAGAAGCTTTCTGAAAAAAAGCAAAAATGGAGTCAAATATCATCCAACCTTATCTAAGGTTAGAAACCTTATCCAGGTATCCACCTATCAAGCCCCAGCACTGCCACTAAAAACAGCGTGTGGATGCACTGCTGCAGCCACTTCCAGCCAGAGTGCAACAGTGAATCCCACAGATGCTCCTAAAACAAATTTCTCTAACTCCCGAGCAGAATGGGAAACTTTAGTGTTAATTTCCTGGCTTTAAGGTTTCTTTTAGCACTTGTAATGCAACTGAGCTACCTCCATCAATGTTTTTTTTTATTATTTTTTATTATCTGAGATGGCACTTCCTTGATATTAGCACACTTCCTTGCATGGAGCTTATTTCTCATCAGACAGGAACAATTTGCCACTGGCAGCTCTGTTCATGAAAGTTTTTAACCAAAGAACATTAAAGCTCTCTGACAAAATCCAGAGCATCTTCTGGATTTTCATTTCCAACACCTAAAAATTATAATGAATTTCGAATGGTAATTTATTACTGTTACTTTCTTCTGTCATACTTGTTTTATTTTCTTGCCTGATTTTTTGCTGTTTCATTTTTTTTTACATTTTATTTTCTTAGATTCTTCTTCTAATTATCTTAAGATATTTTCATGCATCATCAGCTCATTTTGAGATGTGTCAGAAGATCAGTTCTCACATATTTGAGCAGATATTTTTGTAAATTAGACACAGAAATGTACATGACCTATTTAAGAGTTTAGGATTATGCACGCGCAGAAGTGATGCACTCAGGCAACCAACTAAAGCCATTAGTATTTTGTTCTGCTTTTTGGTGTTTTTCCTGTAACAGAAGCACAAAATATGATACAGGGCTGGACTGAAGGGAACAAAGCTATCCTTCAGCTAATTATGGTTAGAAAAAAATACAAATTCATAACTGCCATTTGTCACAGCCTTAACTTTGAATTATGGGAGGGTTAGTGAAACGCCAGCATGACTTGGGCATCCACCAATACGCCAGGTTTTCAGTCGCTTCTCGGAAATTCTTCCCAAGATGATGCTTCTGGGAATGACACTAATTAGTCACCAATCAACATTACCAGCTTTGTAACACTGTTCCCAGAAACAGTATCTTTCTTTAGTCATATTTCCAGGAACAAAACATGGTATGTTTATGGAAGCAGGCAAGAAAGGTAATAGGCACTTAAATATACATGAGACCAGAGAGCCCCCGCTCTTAAAAGGCAGAGGCTTTCATGAAGCTTGTTTCTGCAAAACACTTAGGAGTACTTTTTAGTCAGACAAAACATTACTATTGATTAAACTGGTACACTTTTTATTGAACTGGGCTCTTTTGCAGCATGAAGTAGACACTATTTTTTTGTGTTGTGTAGCATACAAAAGTAACAAAACTGACTGATCTGTTTGCTTTGGCATAATAGAGTCCTTTTGCTGCTGGTCTGGAAAAAGCAACCTGCGTTGTGTCCCTTACTAATATGAACAGATACCTTCCTTGGCTGCATTCACCAGGTTTTAGGGTTTGGACCCAAACAGCATAATGTCAAAGGTAAACAGCAAGGTATTAGGATACTTAAAAGGCAGCTAAACAGGTTGCAGCTATTGATTCTAAAGTGAGTTAAGTCCTTAACTTGGTTAGGTGCCTTTTGAAAATCCAAGCCGGTGCACAGCTGCACGGTTAGATGCTCAGTAAGCTGGCCCAAGCTTTTCAATATTAAAACTATTGCATAAATTCTCAATCGCTTTATCCAAAATCCCTGCACAAACTTACATATTACTACAAAGTCACCACTTATAATGTATTTTCTTAACCAGATTTCTGCAGTTGTTTTTTTTTCTGCTTTACGCACTCGAAGAATGATCTTCTGATAGGAGCACAATGTTTAAGTAGTGATGAATTTTATCTGACCACTAAAGATTAATGCGAAAGTCACTGTACTGTAGCACATTTGCAGTCACTTAAAATCAGCCCAAGCATTCAAATTAGCACTTATGCTGGAATATGGCATCGATGCTAATGTAAAATGAACCCTTTACAAGTTTATATGGATATCGTCAGGTAGACATTGTAATAGATTTCCTTGTTAAAGCAGATCAAATTGCAGCTTTGGGAAGAGATTCCTTGAAATAGACGTCTATATTGAAACAATTAATATGAATTATAGTATTAGCTATCTACTCAGGAAGATTTGGGGGGTTGTTTTGTAAACAGTCTGTAAAGGTAAAAAGGAGTTTATACTAATCTTGCACAACTTCTTATCCTTTAAAAGAGAAAAAATAAGCTTGCTCAACCTGCTTTTCCAGCAGATACTGGAAGTACTTACAACAAAGTTGAACCAAGTTTTGCTGTCGTGTCACCACTAAAATACTTAAATTTTGGTATAAATACAAAACTACACAAATTTTGCTTCATCCAACATTCCTTACACAGAGAATCAACAATAAAGACAATTGCAAACTATAAAATTGCTAATTGACTCAAATTATGCCCACTGGCTTTGTAATTTGGATAAACGGTTGGTGTAAAAGGGTACCTTTAAACCTTTATGTGAGTCAAAGTGTAGGTAGTTACTGAAGTTATCCTCAGTGCTATGTGCCAGAAGAATGTTGCAGAAATCACTTGGAAAGAAACTTACAGAATACATGTGCTAATTTTCCGGAAGGGAAAGAGAAGTTACTTGAGTCTTGGTTTTAGTTTGAGGCTTTTTAGTTTGATCTTACAGGAAGATCAAAATATTTTGGGTTCTGTCTCTGGCCGACATTCAGAATGTATCCTTTCCACATCAGCAGTTTTCTTACTGACCAATGTCCAACAAAAACCAACACCACAAAAATAAAAGTGAAAGTAAACAAAGCTATAAGGCTTTTATTTCTCAGCCCAATAAAAGAATGGGAAGAGTATTTAATAGAACTTCTGTTGTTTTTGTTAGCAGTGACTATGAAGAGGCTAAAATGTTTTGGCAGGGACTGGACAATGAAATATTACCAAAACATCATATCTTGAAGACCCATCAGATGTTAGAATTAATAGAATATCTGCTTAATGCTTTCATTTCTGTTGGGAATTTTTCCTGTCTTTTCCCTTTGTGGTTGGTGAGAACAAGGGAGTACCAATATGGTTTAAAGATTACTGACTTTGCAGACCTTAGGAAGAAGATTTATTTGCTACCAAATGATAGCAATGACAGCTCACTTTCCCAAAAATTATTTTTACCTCTTCATGGAGACCTTTAAATAGGAACACATGCTTTTGCAATCTCCCTTTCCACATTTGCTAGTGCACACTTTGATAGTACTTAGCAAAAAATAAATTATAACAATAATAAATCAGTAAATATTTTGTCAAAGACATGGCCCTGACACAGCAGGAAACCTCATAACACTTTTAATCTTCACAAATGCTCTCTCCAGTCAAATGGAGATAAACATGGCTTTAAGTCAACCTCGTAGGTATTTTGTGATCAAGGATGTGAAATACTGAAAACCACAAACAGATTGAAGATGGTGAGTGCCTGTCCTTCATGTTATTTTATTTTTTTCTCTTTAGGGATGCTCTTTCTGTTTTCCTAGTTCCATTCCTTCCATGCTCAGTGAGGAAATACAATATGAGGAAAAACATGTATGCCATTTTTTCTGATCCTGTAAAAGGACTATTTACTGAATTCATTCTTTAAAATGTAAAGCAATATAAGTATCCATTACTATCAGAATTTTCAAATAAGAGTAAATGTAAAAAAGAAATCTATTCATATCAAATTCTATTATCTATGCAACATGGCTCAAGAATATATATTCAGATGTGGCTTATACAGCATTAAAAACTAATAAAATAACAGATAATTGTGAAGAAAGAGCCTGAAGATCTGATTACAGATATAAAGTCTCTCGCAAGACTTTAAAATTATTTTAAGCAATGTTGGATTGTATGTGTGCACTCTTATTTCCAGAGCTGAAGGAGAATGAACACAGTATTTTCTCCAGTACTGCTCTCTGAGAATGCTTCGGCAAATATTTCACATTTACAGCTTGAGCTCCACTAAAATGCTAATGACGAATTGTTATTAGATGTCAAGTAGGGTGATACATCTGTCAGGCAGAAGGATGATAGCAGCCTTCAGGACTGCTAGATCTGGACCTGCATCAGAATCTGGTGCAAAGCCAGGAGCAGCCATTCAGCAAAGCCCAGGAGAGGTTGCTGCCCGAAGCTTCCCAGCATGCCATCAGCAAGATCAGACCAAGAACTATGCACAGTAATCAGATGATCCCGGCCACTACTTGAGAGAAGCTGCATGGTATTGACCTGTACCTGTTCTCTGTGCCTCCACCAGCTGATGGAAAACCTTATGTCCAGTGCAATTACAGTGTCCAGAATATAAAAAGCAGTTATTAAGGCAATGCTATAATTAATATTTTATTTGATCGGGCTAACCTTCCACTAGAAATTTGAGCATATTTTTACATTAGAAAGGCCATTTCAAAACTTGCATTCGTTACGATATATTTGCATGTTTTTCACCAAGGGAATTAAAATACAGTAATTCATGTTAGGAGTCTCAAATGACAATGACAACAACATAAGAATAACTATTGCATAAACTTCCCAGAGAAATTCATCCAGCTAATGCTACAAAGATTGCTTCTGCCAACCTACTGAAGAAAGCAGCACAATTCAGAGACTGTTTCGTTTACTACAAGTAAGTATATTTAGCAAAGATCCCAGAAACAGAGGTGACAAATGGAGGTATAAATTATAGACTAGGAAATGGGAGAAAGGCAGAGTAAATTGGCATAAGTTGGAAAAAAATAATTTAGAGCCTTAATTTCTGAAAATGGTTGTGACATGGAATGTAAGATTCCACCACTCTGGCATGGTGTGGAGAATATTTAAACTGGAACTAGAATTCATTTATGTATCTCTCTAGTTGGAAAATGACATATTCCCATATTCTGAGTGAACATTTAAAGATTTATGAAAGTACTTATCAAAGACTTGGTAAGTCTGGCCTTAACAGCCACCAAATGTATACAATAGAAATTAGAAACATGCAAAATGCTTAGCAGAAATAAAAACTGTATGTGCAAAAGAAAAAAAAAATTAAATGGCTAAAATTGAACTATTAGCATTATAAACTTTTCAGCACAATTTTTTTCAGTACAGACTTAGCTTTTAAGGAAACAGACATGTCACTTTGACAATATAACTATGCACATTTAAACCAAAACTTAATAAAAAAATCTATTCAGTGAATAATAATGGGAAAGTAATACATTTATTTAATCTCTTACACAATGGAGCCAATGTGCCTACCAATTGGGCTGTTCAGTCATAAATTGTATTTAACAGCTTCCTGTTAATATGCTCTAGTTGTATAATGAAAATCCAGCAATCTTAAAGCTCAAGCATCCTTGTTCCTCTACTGCCATCAAACTGAGCAGTAATTGAGTCACTCAGGAAAGTACATTTGACCTTGAAGCTTTAGATTTTGATTATGTCACCGTGTCACAAAAACAGTTGTAAAGTCCTTTGTAATTTTCTTTTTCTTAGAAGGTGGGAAGCTGTAATAGACCTTGCATTTTAATAGTTTAGAACCAATACCATTTACATGAGAGTCAAATAGAAAATTGGGGTTTATTTCAATAAAAACTGGATCTAGTGATTTTTGTAATGGTCTATTGGCACAAAATGAATTTTCTGAAGAGAAGAGACAATAAATCATCAGTAAATTCATAAATTTTCATTCAGAAAACTAGAAAAATTGATGAAGCAAAACCTTAGCTAATATGGATTCAATTTTTTAGTTGTGTGTTTCACCAACCATAAGCCATTTAACTAATAAGCAATTCAGAAGTTATTCAAAATCTGTCAAAGGAGAATTTGTAGCTATATTGTATTACAGGAAAAATAACAATTAAGAAGAACATGTATGGCACGCAGTAGGCAGGTTTACTGATATATGCCGTACCTCTGCTGTATTTCAAAAAGAAGGCAAGCCCGGTCCATTGAAAATGGTCTTATGGTTTTGCGTTATTATACTATAAATACCAGAGGAAGAGCTATTTAATGGTCTGTACATGATACTTTCAGGTGATTTTCAAAGCCTTTGTGCTTTATATTGACTATAGCAGAATATGTACTGCATGTAACACAATAAATTCTTGGTTTGAATGTATCAAATGGTATTTCAGGCATTACACAGAAGCAAAGTTTTATTTGGCCAAAAAGACTATCATGCAAATATTTCTAACAAAAAGCTTCCTCCAAGACTATTATAAAAAAAGACAGCTCCATGCCACATCCTGTCTCATCTCCTGTCTCCCTCCCCAGAGAAAGAAAACCAATGTTCCCATGTTCTCAAGTAGCCTAAGTGGCCTCTACAGCCAAAAGCTGTCCTGGTGTCCCATCTCAGCCTGTGATAGTTCAAATAAAGAAAATTCCAACTCCACTGAATACATTGCACGTCTTACAAGTAACATTGCTCTCCTTCCAGTCAAGGAGAGAAAAAGTAGACTCAGTGCAGCTATGTCTGATGGTGGGCAAAACATTATTATCAAGGCAGAGACTGAATTTTAGTTGATCCTAAATGATGTGTTTGATTCTTAATAACTGAACTGAATTGCTAGTTCTCAAGTTCATGTGCGACTGTAGCCTAAGGGCCTTTTCATGTCATGTAAGATTCAATCAAGCATCATGTATGAAAAGATTGTCTTACTACAGTGCTCTTCAACATGTTAGCTGACTTTCTTCAGAGAGCTTTCTTTTCTTCAGAATCTCTCTAGTACATATGGCTAAGAGCTCTATGCATGCAGAAGGAAATAAACTTAATTTATTTTGATATAACTGCATGCAGAAGTTGATATCATGCAAGTAGCAATGGTTTCTATTTAATTGGAGTTACATTTACAAGAACAACTCTCCAGAAAAATTCAGTAAGTCCATTGCCTGTATTTCAGTAAAGTTGCGTCTATCCACTTTAAATCAGTTAAACATTCATGAACACTCACTTTTTGCAAGTTTGGATATGATACTGTGAATTTGATAATCTATGTCCAATGCCACTCTTATACATTATAGATGAAATTTAAAAATAACTAATCATACTTAAAGCCTAGTGGATTTTATCAGAATTTATTAATATGATTTAAACATGTCTAAACTGAAGTTTTATATTATTGACTCAAGTAAGTGTCAAAACTGTGTCACATGGGAAAGCCAACAAGTTTGTAACCTGCTGCACCATCTACTGACCAAAGGATATTACAACAGAACTCAGAAAAATACTACACAATTCGAAGAACATATTTAAAAGCTAAACATATGTACACACGATAGGCTGTTTTTTCTAAGCCACAGCACTCACTGATCTCTCTAATTAATCTGAACTTCATTGCAGTGCTATTACAGACAGTATACGTATGTAGGGCATAATTACTCTAAGTCATATATGGTTATCCGGACAGTGATTTTATTTTTAATTTGATTGAATTTCAAAATGGGTAACTGCCAATAAAACTCGTTTGGGATTACTAACTGGGTCTTTAAGGTATAGCTATCACACAACTCAAGCTTTCCAAGCTTGAAATGCCACCTTTCCATTGTCTATAGTTCACACATTATAACAATATTGAGATTTTTCTTGGTGACACCAACAGCTAATGAAAATGGTTGCAGGATGTCCTCTGCTTATCTACATACTTTAACAAGAGTCAAGGTAAAAAGGAGAGGAAAAAAAAAAAAAAAAGGACTATTTATTCATGGGAACTGGATATCCTCTTGTTCTATTCAACTTTCTTCATTTTAATTGCCTCACTTTTTGAAACAAGTTTGGAAAAATAAATCAAAACACCATTCTCGTTGGGAAGAAAGATAAATACTCTAAGCCCAAGTTGTCTATAACAGCATGCTGTAACTACATATGAATATTTTTCCTTTCCATATGATTTCTAAAAGATGCAGTATCACATGACAAATTAAAAAAAGGCAATATTCCCTATTTATAGAACACTAGCATAACTGTAACCAAAAGAATGCACTTATTTCCAGCTACATATGGAAGGAAGAGCCTAGTAACTTGTAAGGCAACAAAAACTGCAGAAGTAGTAATTATGAGTTTGGGAAGAAAAACTTATGAAGAAAGAGTATAGGAAATAATGCACATAGCTTGGCTAAATAATTACTAAATGAACTCATGGTTACCGTGTAGAAGTATTTCAAGGATGTAAACATCAGTGGATTACAAGGGGTCTTTGCTCGCATTAATGGGTTGAAGTAAAGCAGAAAAAAATAATTAACAGTAACACTTTATATTTTTCATTGGTAAATCCTAGGCCCTTTTAAATTCTCTATGTCTTGCTGGTGACTTTCCATGAAGATTATCAAATAATGTAATTAAACTTACTTTTTTTCTGTTAAAACACTACCTTACAGTGTAAGAATAGAATAGGCAGAATAGGTAGAATGTTATGATTCTAGGTTTGTTACAAAGTTTAACTAAATATTAATTACATACAGTGTTTTCAATTAGTAGGAAGTGAAGGCATAAGAAGAGAAGAATAATGTAAGTAATTGAAAGAAGTAGAATGAAAGATCTTGACTTGTAACTTTCTGATTCAGTCCCAAATTCATTATGTATCTCTCAGTAGAGTGAACAGGAGAAGCTTCTTAAGCACTTGAGAAGGGCACATACTCTCTAGAATTGATTTAAATCCTTGTGTATACAGTTGCACACAGCATTACAGACATGGTTAATTAGGCTAAACAAAACTATGCATCAACAAAATCATCAGCTACTGCTTAAACAGCTTAGTTAAAAGTTAAATGAGAGCAATTCATTGATTCAACTACTCAGAGACACTACTGAGAACTGGATGGATATCACCAAATGCAGCTTTCATTTCCAAATTGTGTTGATAAAATCCTGTTCTTTGTAGTTGGAACCAAAGACAAGAGACCAACACTTAAATTCCACTACAACAACAACAAAACAAACTGGAGAACTTACAAACAGACTGCTCTGGATGGCAAAACTGTTATGTTAAAAAATGTAACCATTTTCACAGAAGAAAATGACATTGAGAGCTGTTAAGCATAAAGAAATCATGATAGAACTTTCTGATTCAGATATGAATTTGTATCAGTCTGTAAAACCATCTTTGCCCTTGCTCCCCTCTTAGGGGCTCTTGTGTAGCCTAAATTCCCCCCCTTAAAGTTATTTTTCTTCTAAGTCCATTGAAAGAGCTTTACAGGATTTTATAAATGTCAGTGAAGTCTAGCCTATATCCTCACTTTTCATAAAAGTGGAATTTTTCTGTCAAATTATTGTGATGAAAAAAAATCAAATTTGATTTCTAACAGGACAGGGTTCATAGTTCTGCTAGTTAAGTGAGCATTGAGCAGAAAAAGCTTAAGGAACAGCTGTCTTTTAAAAGTTCATTGGTGTAGCACTAAATGAAATTAAGTCCAAAATTAAGGCCAAAGAAGTCCTCACTGATCTGAGTAACAGCTTCTACTCATTGACCACCCCATAAAATCTAGTTATACCTAAATTAAATTCACTAGTAAAATGTTCCTGTATCCCCCTCAAGGCTGATACAACACTGAACAAATCTTAAAGGTGCCCATGTGCATGTCAAGCTTGCTTGAAAAAATAAGATAAAACCCATTATCTCAGTTGTATAACTTTATGCCAGATCAACAATTCATTTATGGCAATGGTTGTAAACCTTTTTTCAGCTAACACTGGAGAGATAAGATGGTGTTTAGCACCTCATTGGCATCACATCCTCTGAGAATATTTGGAAGAAGGGTGAAGTTTCTAAACTCAAAGTGTTCAGTTAATCCACTCTTGGTGGTGTGTCATGTCCCCCCAAGAAAGGGGAATAAAAGAATCATGGAACTTTAAACCACTTCATTGATTTTTGAGGAATCAGAATTAGCAAACTACTCTGAACACTTGAAAGATGACACACATCAATGATGTTATTTCAATTCACAAGTCAATCATATCACTTTTAGATGAAAATGGTATCAGACCAGGAGAACCCAGAGCAGGGACACTTAAACGTGTAAGAGGTGGCTCCAAAGATGAAAGGAATAAAAATATTCCCCACATCTTATAGACATATGACAAATAGCAGTGGTCTTAAATTGCAGAGGTAGAAATTTTGGTATAGAAAATCATGGAATCCTAGAATAATTTAGATTCACGTGTTCTTCTGGAAATTATCTGTTCCAACCTCCTCAAAACAGAGATGCCTCCAAGTTAGATCTTCAAAGTCATACGTTGGAAAGAAAGTCTGTTTCATGGTACAGATGTAAGAATAAACTGCTTCTCACCACTGGTATCATTGTTATTTGAAACAAAGAACAGATTATATAGGAAAAGTCTAAGAATTTTTGCTATGGTTGGGAAAAGGGATGAACATGTTGAACTCTCGAGGTCCTTTTCTGTAGTTTTGTGACCTTCATCCTTTAGCCCCTTCACACCTAGAATGTACATTGAAAAATATTTGCTTCAATGATATTTAAAGCTTCCGTAAAGCAGCTTTTTGCAATACTTAGTGAGAAAGTACATATAGGGAGATTCATACATCACTGACAGCAGCCATGAAAAACAAACCGCATTATTTGCCAAACATCAATTTATAAAATCATTTAGTTGTTTCTCTGTAAAAAAATCAAATTAATGTTACTGTATGAAATATTCATGAATATGCATTACTATACAAACATTTTGCACAACAGCTGTGAGTTGTTTACTAATTCCTCATTGAAATCATAATGACATTATTTAGAGGAGGTGAATATTGCTGTAACTATTATTTATAATTGAGGATTAATCAAGTAGCCAATAAACAACTGCATTATCACCAGTGGTATCACAGGATCTTGATAGCCACAAAAAATTTCTTTACATGTACAACTTAAATTTCCATAGAAGCACAAATGCTCCATTGTGGGAAAGTACAACAGGTGGACATAAACATGGATGTCAAGTATCTCAAGGAATACTTTTTCCAGACACATTTCAATGCAAGCTCTGAGTAGAGGATAAGAATAAAATTTACAGCAGAAGATGGAAGCATGAAAAATGATGGACTTGGGTTTTTCACCTTACTTAAACTTTTCCCATAAAAATAAAAGAAATTATGCATTTTGTGCAAGGCAGCATCCAGCTCTACACTGCGTACTTGTCAAGTAAAATCTGTTTTTATTTTCATGTTGTTAATCACTGTACTAAGACATGACTGCCTCTTCCAAATGAGGAGAATCACTACCAGAATTTGTGCATACACCTACATGAAAACAAAAATGCCTATGATGAGCAGGAACAGTTACAAGCCGAGCACACAAGTTTTACATCATTTTAAAATTCTCTTTAAGCTTTCTCATCTCTTCCCTGCTTTTTCCTTGACTGCTTACTTCCATTTAAACATTAAGGAGATTTCATAAAAGAACTGTACATGTAGCAACGATCCTGCTTGGCGATCTTTGAATTCTGCATCTTACTATTTGATCAGTCCAGGACAAATGAAATCACACTAACTGCTACAGGACAGTTCCTGTGATGAAACAGTGACTAGTACTAGGATTGTAATGCCAGAGCACACCCAGAACCTGGTGCAGAAAGATTGAAGTTCCTGAGTGTAGTGCTGGTAGAGTCAACTCAAAACTCAAGGAGAAGAAATTACAAGCAACTGATACAGAGCAGTGTTGCTGAAGTGAATGCTGGATCCTGTGTTCACATAATTCTGCATTTAATCAAAGGCAGAGTTAGATCTGGAAGTCAGAGAATCATATTTTTCAAGATTATGGGCATCTAAATGACACTGAAGGAAGCACTAGGATAATATGAGTCTCTTTCTGAAAGCTTCGGGAATCCAGTTCCGGTCCCAGCAGCATCACGGTAATGCCGTTAAAGCCTTTATTAGTGCTTCAGCAACACGATTTCTCACATGAGGTGGAGTTACATTATCCTGCTCAACGTTTTAGTCTATATACCTGTGCAAATTGTTGCTAAAGACATAGACACAAGACCTCATTCCTACAATTTCCTATGGGTAACCTTTGTACAAACATATTATACTACATATTTGCGTAAGGATATACAAAACATGTCTTTAAATTTCATTTTGCAATTCCAAAAACTTAAAAAAAAAAAAAAAAAAGAATAAAATACTGTTTTTTCTAAGCAAATTTGGAGAATAAGAGCAGAATTTCTCTTACTGAAATGGCAACTGCACAGTCATCTTTACTTTCTCTTTCCTCGTAGGATTTTCTCTCAGCATCCATGCCAAAGCTGTCTGAGATATACTTCTGTGCATCTTGCACTATGCTTTTGAACAGGTTTTGGACCTTCATTCTATGCTGGAGGAATGGAGTTTTCAGAGACAGAAAGATATGCAGTTCCCAAAACACTGACTTTTTAGCACTACCTGCCCTCAGGACCAGATTTTTAAGTTTTATGTGCTATGTATTTCCTATTTCTTTGTCACATTATTTTTTTCTGCTCCTGCAAAATGCTGAGGTTTTCATAGCCATAAAAGTTAATTTTTACTTCCATTATTAATATATCAGTATTTTGACAGTCTTTAAAGGAATATTCATTAATAACAAACATATTAGGGAAACTGATTAATATAATGCAGTAAAGGGCATGAAATTAATCTTTTATAGGATATAAATGAAAAGCATACATAAACTTTGATCTTTGGCTGTGGAGTGTTCTGCAGAAATTGATTTGATTTGTTATCATAAACAATGTGTTTACATGTCACACATTTTAGGCAGGAAACTTGCAATAAATCTTTCATTTACCACACATCTGTAACTATGCATGGTAATCCTATACATGCAAGGAGATTTTCATTAACTCTAATTGTTCACTGATAACACTTTTCGGTATTTGCCCCAAGGCAACATTATAAATTCTAAGTTGCTTTTTTTCACAGTTGTAATTACTGTATGTTTTCCTTAATCTGATTCTGTTAGCTCACTCTTTGCTTAGTGATCTTAGTGTCAATCAATTATTCTGCCAGCGCATGCATCAAACCAATTAGAATGGATTTGGGAAACTGGAAATGTTTTGTTTGCTTTTTTGTTTTTTAAGTTTTGAGGAATTGTTCCCACAATCTGAGTCACAAAATTATGTAACTGCTGTTTAAATATAACTGACAATACAACTTCTGTGTTTCCTAGGGGCCATATTTTATTCATCTGTAAAATATCCAGTGCTTCTCTGGTCATTCTTTAAACAAAAAACAAAAACAACAACAACAACAAAACAGAAGCACATAGATATGTGTGAAAAATAATGGTTAAAAAATAGTATTTTCCTTTAAGTTCTGAACTTGTCAGAACGGGTGAAGGAGAAGCTGCTCTGGAGCAGTCACACACTTGATGGTGTTTCTTAGCAACAGCTGCTGGGCAGAAGTTTGCAAAGAATTGCAAATGTGATTCAGGCAGTACTTTGTTGTTCAGTGCTTCAGTTCCTTGCCCCTAATTAAAACGACCCTGAGTCTTTTTTGTTTATATTGTATTTAATCCAAAGATAAATTTATAGTTAATAAACACACACTAAATTACTACTGTAATTTTTGTAATGTAAGACAATCCCAGCAAAAATATGATCCAGTTTTGCACTCTGCATTTGAAGCAATTTTAACAACCTTGATTGTCATTATAAAAATGGGGAAGCTTGTACTTAATATGGAGAGGAAACTAAGTTGAATTTGTCTTGAGATTTTAAATGGACTGTTTATTTTTAATTTACTTTAAAGAATGCCTATACTTCACTTTTGTTAAAATACGCTTTAGCAGCATAAAACTAAAAAATATTAATCCCAATGCTGACAACATGAAGCACTACAAATCAGTTTTTTACACGACCTTTGTTTACAGGACTTAGCTGCACTCTGAGGCAAAAAAAAAAAAAAGAAAAGAAAAAGTTTTTTTTAAGTTATTGGTGGTGGAGAATGACTACGTATAATTCATGTCTTTTGTTCCAATAATTTACCCACAGTGCCAACTTTAGTATACAGAATACAAAGTACACCATCTAGCTATAAAACAGATCCTACATGGTACTTGCTTAACAAATTTCATTACAGTTCATCTACAGCATGAACATCACAGAAATCAAAGCAGGTACTAGCACATTTCAAAAAGGAGCCTGGGGGATGCATCTACTATGACCACACATATGATAAACTTGCAAAGCACTGTTTTGATATAAATTAGGATAATATGAATCAACACAAAACATAAAAATGAAGATTCAAATAGTCACTATTTTTTTCATTTCAACAAATCTAATTCAAGAAATGTATTTTTCATTGGGCAATTTCCTTATCTTGATAGTATTAATTAGAGATTATATGGGATGATCTTTTTTTTTTTCAGTGGAAGGACATTAAATGAGGTGTTTGAAATAGAAGACATAACTGACTTAGATTGCAAACTTTCTGGGGGAAAGACCTTAGCTCATAGTATCTTTCTGGACCATGACTGGAGCCATCAGGCACTCCTACATCTCCAGTAACTAAGAAAGAGATGCACTTGTCAAATCTATACAGCCTCAGGGTATTTCAGAAGCCTCTGGGTTAGCTAAAGGGCTCTCCAGTCAGGTAAATCCCCTGAATAATGCCAACAAAACAAGCGGCTGATACACCTCCACACCTTCATTTAGGAAAGCATTGCAGCACAGCACTAAAACTTGCATCAGTTGGTACTGATCCAGGGTGCAAATTAAGACATCTCAGAATCTCACCATCTCCTATAGTCACCCACATGCCTATGTATTTCGGTGGCTGATAAAAATTTAAAATTTCAGTGAATATAACTGAATGGAAATTGAGTGCTTTCTTGACAAAGATTTTGCTTGGTTCTTTTGTTATTGCAAGTTCGTAAAATTTTTTATACTCGGAGCTTGTCTATCTGGAACATCTTCTGTTTAGAAGAAGGCACCCAACTTCCATTTCTGCAGGCCAAATCCTTAGCAGGTTGCAAGTGTCCAAACATGTCAGAGGCACCTCACCACAGAAATGGAAAGCCGAGAGCCTTTCTGCTGGCTGCTCACCCCTGATGAGCGTATTTCTACCTCAACCACAGTTTTCACGCTGTCCAATCCCAGTTGAGCAGCTGGGGGACCCAAATGCTAAAATGATCACAAAACAATGGTTGCTGGCTTTTGGCTTTTAAGATAATTTATGTTTCAAAATAATCTAAACTAAGTCACAAAAGTTTAGGAAATTTCAAAATGAAAATTGAAAATGAAATGTGATATTTTTTATTTTTATTTAAAAAAAAACAGTGGAAAGCAAATTCCAACTATTGATTAGCTCAAAAGTTGTTTTATATTTCGAGGACAACAGTATCTTTCCTAGACTATATGAGGCTATCCCAAGGTAACCAAAAAAAAAGTGAGTGATTGAAGATATAGCCGTGAGGAGCTGCAGATTCCTCTCCAACAGTGCTGGCCTTCATTATTCTTTAAATCTTAAATTTGCAAAACGAATTTTCACACTTGTTTCTCATGTTTGATAAACAGATACACTGCTTTGGCCAACTTATTTAATTGCACCATAATAAATATTAAATTTCTACCTCCTATTACTATTATTTAAATAACAAAACACATCTCAAATGGTCTGAAATATAATTTCCATGCTAAAGAGTGAACATTTATAACTGTTATTTATATTTCTACATTAGCAAACATCCCTCTTTACACTCCTGACTTCAACACAGGACATAAGTACATTTATAATTACAGCTTCCATTCATGCAAATGACATTTATGCCTTGGTATTTATCAATGGGAAATGCTAGAGAATTCTAAGTGGAGCATGACATATCCAAAATCATTAAAAAACCTCTCTATCAACAGTTGACATACGGTAACACATTGAATAGAGTTAAATGTTTGTCTTCAGAGATTTTGTGTATTAGCTTAAAAAGTGATTGATAATGCCAGAATTAGTGATGGATTTGTCTGTGGTTTGCTGTCATCTGTTTATCTGAGATGCATTACTGGAAATAATCTCCCTGTGAAATAAACATTCCAATATAAAAACAAGCTTAATTAGAAAGTCAATCCAAGGTATTTACCAAGTCAAGGCCGGGTGGGCGAGGGGGGAGAGTCAACCTTTTATTATTTTTTTTGACAAAAATTCCTACTGGGTTGCCTTTTACCGAGATAAACATTTACTACACAGGTTATGTCTGTTAACTAACAGACATTCATCCTCACACACATTAGCACAGAAAAGACATATACTGACAGTCACTGCCCTTAAAACAACAATTTAAACTTCTGTGAAATGCATAAAAAATAAATTTAAAAAAAATGATAAAAGTCAAAGTTCACAGGGGCTATCACATTGCCTCAGATAGCCAAAGCCTTCCTCCATTAGGCTGCTTCTGAAAGGTTCAATCCAATAAATACCTTACACTATGACTATAAGATAATTCATATCAAGTGTTCAAGGTTCAGAGCTACAGTACAGCCCTGGGTGGGATGGTTTGCCAAAGGCTGAAATTCTACTTAAGAGCTCACTTTGAATTCACCAGATCTTACACATCTTTATCTACAAAACACTTATGAGTGCAAATGGCTCAGCAGGAGGCAATGTAGTACAAAAGTCCTCTGAGGATTACACAGATTTACTTGCTAAACCCCTGGTCTGCAGTGTTATGGCTTGACATATGTTTTTACTGTAGCTATTATAGTGATTAAACAATAATGCACTTTTAAAATACAATAAAGACTTCATATAGTCCTTTGCTTCTTTCATTCTGTCATGGTTCTCCTCCTGCCAGTCTGATCCCTCCTGCAGTGGTTCTTCGGAAGCTGCTCTGGGCAATTCCTCAGGGTTGTATCCTCAATCATTATTATGGTAATCTTTGGATAATCTCACATACAAATGAAATTTTGTCTAAACAAGATTTCAGGTTCCACTTGAAATTTCTTCCCTCTGTGAATCTGCAAGGGCATCTGTGTTAAGGCTGATGTACCTGAACCAGCTTTAATATAACTAGTTCAGGTAATAATTCAGTGATGATGATGTAGCACAAATTGGCTAGCCAATTCATCTCAAGTTTCACAGCATTTTTCCACAATCTTACATGAAACTTCAATTGTTCTGTCATTACTGCCATCACTCATAAATAATGCAGGGTATGTCTAAATATGCTGCAATCACATCTGCAATGATATCCTGCCACACTTGCTATCTTAGGCTTTAAGCTCTTTGTTAACAGTATGTTCTTGATGTATGTTTAGGACTCTTAGTGTTATGATGAGTGAAATCATGGGTCACAAAACAAAATCACTAGAATTTTCAATTTAATCTAATTCTATTTGTTCCATCCCCGCATGTAAAATCTTTTCAGCATTTAAAGTCCCTACTGTAGTTTCATAATCTGTAGATGTTGCACCTTGTCATGGTATGGCTCCAAAACTTTAAGATATACCGAGAAAGATGAATATTTTAAACAACTTTTTTTTTTTCTTTTGATTCCAGATACTGTGTAAGAGATAGCTAGGAAGTCCAAAATACCTCTAAGGAATATATGTGAGTGTAGCATTAAATGAAAGGAAGAATAGCTTCTCTGTGGAGAAAACAAAGTTAACCTGGGGCTTTCACGTGATACAACAGAAAAAGTACAGTGTATAAATATCTCAAAGGCAAAGATATGCACAATACTTTTAATCACAGAGATAGTGATTTGCTCAGCTGAGCAGAGCACCTATACTGAAATGGGGGAAAAAAAAAAAAAAAAACTTGAAAGAATTGGTTTTGCATCTACCATTCTAAAGGACCTAATTTCAAAGCTAGAATGCCAAAATATATTTTCTAAAAATTCTGAGTTCGTAACATTCAAATTCTTGTATTATATTCATGATTTACTGCCTTTTACTTTGTACAGCAACATAGCAAATACATACAGATGACAAGCTAAGAATGGAAAGCTATACAGTAGACTCTGCATATCTTTAGAGTAACATTTTGTGCATTTACTATTATCATCATCATCATATAGAGCCACATTTTCAGGCTAGCAACATATTTTTATGATGCTCTGATTTTAGGGTTGCTTTCAATTGTTCTCCCATTAAAATTAGAGTTGAAAATATTAATTTATGCAATCTAAGCCATGGAATGACTTCAGCTAAACTAATTAGCATAACCTTCTCAGATGTCATCCATATTCATTCTGCAGATTGTGGCAATGCTTAGTGGCTGAACTAGAACTGATGAAGCCTTAAGCTGTTTTAGTGCTACACTTCATAAATCTGTGAATTCAGCAAATCTTACCGTTGCCACCTACAGCAAGCACAGTGTATAGTGTTAAGCAACTGCCATAAACTTCATTAAAGCCATCAAGGGAGCTGTGCACAGCAGAGATTAGAAATAACATCACCAGTGTCCGTGCAGCATCCCTCCTCAGCTGCAGGCTCCCCTTTGCGGGTGGAAGAAGCATGCTTATGTCCCTGAGGAGGTGATATGTGTAGGTCGAGAGCATGCCCAGCAGTATGTGCAGCCACTGCAACTGTCCTGAGAGTGCAGCTTTGCATCTTCTGCTGCAGCATATATGATGGGAATCACCGAGAAGTGGCAGAGTCAAAAGTTCAGAGTCCCATGAGCTAAGCAAAAGCTTGTGTGTAACACCTGAACGTGCTCCCTGGGCTTACACTCCTTACAAGGAGGCTCAGTGACATCCAGCCCATACTGTCCTTCACTGGGAGGTTGGTAGGTAGGTGCCAAAATACAAGGGGCTCCTTTAGGAAAATTAGTTTTATTAGCAAACTCATATAGTCTTGGGAGCAGCAAATATGGGGCCAGACTACCGCAGACAAGTGGGCTGGTGCAAAAACAAATGGCCAAGAAGCTGATACATACCTAATCTTAAGCTAGATGCATCTTCCTAAGCAGTGCTAGAAAACAATTCGAGTTCCCATATAAAAAGTAGTGTCCTCATGAAATACAAACCATGAGCTACAAGTTTAATATTCCTTATTATTAATAATCATATAAATATTTTGATGAGCAAATCCTAACAGGCTGTAACATACTCTTAATCCCTTTTGCTTCAAGGGCACAAGATTAGAAACAAACAGCTAATAGCTCTCCTTAGAATCAGGGATTTTCATCCGAATACCCTCTCACACACTAATCTCCAGCCATCCATGGACACGCATTTGTTAATTGTACCCATTGACTGCAAATCTTACACAATATTTATACCTTTTAAAAATTACAGTTGTATTGCTTCTCCATTACAATGCTTCACACACAACTTCTTCAAATATTAACTTTGCAAGAATCTCAAGAAAATACAGCCTGGTTTCATTAATGTTTATAGGGACACTCAAAGTCAGAATATCCTTTACAAACAATTCAAGTATATGTAAGTGGCCACTGAGATGTACCACTTCTTGTTATTTTAATCTTTTCACGTATGAAAGGATGCAAATTCTTGTAAAATACATTAACACACTCTTGTATATACATAGTGCAAATACCGTTGCAGAAATTAACAATTTATCCAGGAGCCCCCAAATTAACAGTTTATCTAATTCTGCTTCTACACCTTTCTATGCATTAGTACTACAATGCCTACAATTTATACGTAAATATAATTAACAAGCACCAACCTTTCCACTGATCACATATGCCTGTGGCTTTCAGGACAAAAAACATAAACAGCAGCCTTGCTCTTGGTGATTTATAATTGGAATTTTAATAAAGGCTTTACCACACTGGAGCAAACTGCCATCAGCACAGCTCTGACTCTTTTAATCAAATTCCTTGGTGATCATTCTTGGGACTCACTGGAACATGGACAGTTATTTTAACAATGTTTGTATTTTCCAATGCAAAAATTCTTTTTCTCCAATTTTTAATTAAAGGTTTTACCCAAGTAAAAAGACCAAACAATAACATCCTTGCATAGACTATATTGTATGGCTTGGACCGTGGGATCAGCCCAGGTTTTTATAATATTTTGATTCTAGTAGCACCTAGAAACAGTAATAAGAACTAGACTTCCCAGATAAGTGCCAAACAGGCTCACTGAAAGAGTGCACCATTCTTCAACACACATTTTCCTCTCAACATGGAGCTGCAGATTTCCACAGAAATTCAGTGCATTAACATGTTTAGGTAAAAACTTGTCCCTTATCTCATAAATGATTGCAATAACAAGTTACTAGGTTACAATTAATTCAGGTAACTAAACCTTGCTCTTCTTTGAAAGCCTCCTCATCTGTTCACCAATTTCACTTGCTTCATTTTTAAAAGGACATGTAGCAGCCACTGCACAAATATTTTGAAGCGCATGCTTTATTTCTTGTCTCAACCTGAATTCAAGAAGCAGAGAAAACACAAAATCTTAATCATTCTGTGTAATTTTTAGAATATGCATGTAGATTTCTAATATTATGAAATGTAGATTTCTTATATCATGTAAATCAAACTATGGACATCAAATTATTCCACTGAAGTATTTTTCTCGAAAGACTTAAAAATTGCAGCTGGATAGATGTATATTTTTGTCATGGTTCACATTCAACAAGCACTTGGGTCAAACATCATTTCACATCTCTGCAAATGAAAATCTCTCAATAAATGGATGGCTAATATCATTCAACATCAAGAGATGGATGTGATGATCCCTTTCTTCAATGGCATAGTGAACCAGGTAGTTGATGCAGTAATGCAAGATATTATTAATGCTATTACCTCTGCTAATTCTAAATCTACCACAGAGCCTTTTAAATCTACTGTGGTAATTTCTGTTATTTTTATCCTTTTGTTGCTGTGCTTCATATTTCTGTAGCAGAAATTCTCTTAAAAATGTTTCTGATACAGCTACTTCAAAGACAACAAATAGGTAAATTCTGAAATATGCCAGTCAAAGTTTTTGAAAATTAAGTAGAAAGCTAGAATTTTAACTCCAAGTAACTAATCTTCCCATAGTCAACTGATTACCCAAGATAACATCTTAGTGAACGTTATTTTTATATTTAACATTTTTATCATAAAATTAAGGTACATATTTAAAAAGTCCTTAAGGAAGGACAGTTCCTCAAAATATCTTTTTATGTATATATTTTTAAGTAGAGTTAAGCATTTTAAAGGTTTTGCTTCAAGGCAAATATTGCTTCACCAGTGTCATTTAACTACCAATTTTTTGGAACCATTTCCTGTTATTTTAAAATTAAAAAGGAGGGAAAATAGGAAAGACTAGTTTAAAAATAATTTCTGCTTCTGTTTCTGGATATCTGAATGCAGTTTTCAAGAATGCCATTAAATCCATTCAATGTACCAGCATGCGATGCTTTACAGTAGGAGGGAAGGCATGGCTGGGGGTACATGGGTGAGCAGGGCCTCTTCAAGAAGTATGCCAAACCAAAATAACACGCAAAGGAAGACTTGATTTATAAAATTATGTTCAAAACTAATGAGAAAGAGCTTCAGGATTTGGGACTTGAAGACTCATTTGAACTGTCTCAAACTACAGAAAGATCAGTTAAGTAAGACTGCCTTCAGTTCCCCTCCATTTCCTCTTTGTACATGACAAATGGCCCCCTACACCAGCAACATCGCTGGCAGACTGTGTTGACTTTGGGATTTCAGTACCACACTTCAAGATTTAGCCAGTCCAAGCTTGACAAATTCAGCGTCTCTTGATCCTCCCTCTGAAATTGAAATGTTGCAAATAGGAAGACAGTAAGGGACTTGCCCAGCATTTCTTTGGTAGACATCCAAATGCAAATAAATCAGTTACTCACTACTACTCTGAAAATTGATAGTTTTCCCTAAGGACTAACTGGCACTTAGAGACAATAACTTCAGCTCAAAATGCAAGAGGGCAATATACGAAGAAAGATCAGAAACAAAATTTCCCAGAACTAACATCAGATTAACTTCTAAAAATAATATTTTATTTACAGTTTGGATCTTTGCGTGTTTCTTGCTCAATAATTCACAAAGTTGTCCATCCATTTTTAAAATCTATTTGTGGATAAGAGGACAAGTTGGAATCACATGGCTTCAGAGAAGCTTTGGAGTAAGCTCTGGAGCAAATGCTTTTTTTATTATTATTATTATTATTTTTTTTTTAAGAAAAGCCTGTTTGACTCTGCAATATTAATATTTTAACATATGACTTTATGCACATGAGCAGCTGTTGATTGTCACATATATTCAGTACTATACACGAAAACTGTGAGAACTGATGTTCAAAATGCAGAACAAGCAAAGGAAACTGTTTTCATGATCGTTAAAGATGCATGCATTAATGTGGTGAAATTTTTCATTAAATGTCATTAAATAACTTAATTTTTCCCTCAGTTTGTGACAGCTTATCATATCTTTCATACCTTGCTTAACTGGCTCTCATAATAGCAGAAGGGCTTGCTCCTTCTAGTGGGGTTGCTGTAGTATTAAGCCTGACATTACCATTCATAACATTTTCTTTTTTAACCCATCTTTATGGCCTTTTCCAGTTTCAACCTGAATGCAGAAGAGAAGAGTTCTCTTGCAATCACAGAGAAATCCTGCAACGTTGTACCTACATCCCACTGAACATGGAGGTGTGAATTCAGATGTCCTTGCAACACACTCGCATTACTACTGTTAAGAAACAATAATGACAATCTCCCATTTATATAAATGTCTCACATAATTTAAGGGACAGACAGTAAAATGTTTAAGTATGTTTGAAATATTCTGTCATAAACATCTAGAAATTATCATTTACTTCCTTCCCTGTGCAACAAGAAAGTCTCAGAACTAATGCTGCAGAACTACTCCAATAAACACTTTGAACTGAAAATCTAGGCAGGTTTCTGATCACTGACAACAACGGATCGGTAGATTTAAAGATGCATTAATGCACATCACTAATGCCTGGGTTACGCTGAAGATGCATGTCTTTGACACACTAACAAGCATGGTTTCCAGAACAGAAACAGAAATTCCATTGTAGACAAATTCTGGATAAGGGGTGATGGGAAAACAGAAACAGAAAAAAAATAAAAACAAAAACCTATAGTACCACATTTAGTTTGAGCTGTATCCACGAAATTCCACCAAATCATTTTGAAGCTATTCAACTACTATTTGGAGTAACAAAAAGCACAGTTTCATTTCAAAGCCAATATCAACCATTATTTGCCACAGGTCAGATATTTCATGCTCTCAAAGCTGGAAAAAGCTTGAGCAGAATGTAATTTCTTTCCATGTTTTTTGGACAAAATTGAGGAATATCCATCCCACCTCCATCTACTTTCTCACATGGGATTCTGGATCAGCCTGTGAAGTGAGAAACGGAGAAAATGCTCCTTGTGGAGAAAAGAACAGAAGGAAAGCAGGATGGGGACTGCAGAGCAAGTTCCTCTGCTGGCAAAGATGCCCTGTCTTCCAGATGGTGGGAAAAAGGAGCTGATTACATTCCTGTGGGAAGAGCTGCATAGCCTAATACTTGCCAGGTGCTTCAAGTCTCTTGCTCTGTGCAATTGTCCTGCCCTCTTCTACTCCCTGTTGTTTAGCACAGAAGCTCCATTTTCAGGGAAAACTGACTATTTAGAGACTGGAAGAAAATGTTCCTGCTGAGGCCAAGACTGGCGGACGTGTATAGGAATATAACTTAAACACACTTAGGTTAATAGCCATAAGACTCAGGAATCAAAATCAATAAACGGAGGGAAAGTTTAGTTTATTGCACCTTCTGGTTAACATCCAGTACCAACAGAAAGCAGAAATGGAACTCAACGAAGCACTAAAGACCCCAGTTTTCATAGCTGGACATTAAGCCTGCGTCAAGTTCTCTCTTTTCCCTTAAAAGGTTGAACTACATATAGCACTAGGTGGATGGAAAAGGACAACTCATTAAAGGTTTACTGTGTTAGGGGTTTAAAGAACCACTTCACCACTCCTGCACTAGTACCACTTGAAAATTGCCAAGTACATTAATAAAGCTGCAGTGTGACACTTCAAAATCATCCCTTTAATCACATGCCACTCAAGATAGTACAAAATCATAATAAACAGCAGACTTACCATTTTAGAGTGCCCACCACTACTCTGAAGCATGTCACTTACTATGGAGAAGCAGGGAAAAAAAAATGCTTTTAGCGGAGCATTTCTAGATAATCAAGGCAGCCTGGAAATATAGTCCAATCCAATCTTTTCCTGACAAAATAGGAGCCATCTCCATTGAGTTCAGATGGGTGAGCTTCTGTGAGCAGGTATAAAGCTTCCATAATGCCCTAGGTAATATGAAAATATTTCCTAACAATATATGTGAAAGCTCCAACTTCTGTACTGCGCCTGAGAGAAACAAAACGTTTGTGCTATCATTTGGTTCTAGCACTTTTTGACATATGAAGGCAAATTAAAAACAAACAAACAAAAACAGAATGCACAGTAGCAAGTTTTCAAAGATTCAGAGGGCAAGGACACGTGCAGGATCCATCCCTACATTGCCCTTGGAAACCAAAGCCCTGAGATGAGGAAGGAGCAACTCAGTTGCAATACTGAGCACAGGGACCGAACTTGAACTTTCTGCTTTGCCAAGTTGTGCCTCATTAGCTGCATTTCTTGTCATTTTATTAAAAATAAAAAAAAAAGCAATATGCTCATTGCCAATGATACATACTTGATAGGGTTTTTATGCTGGTAACTACATAATGACTAAGTACTTTTAGTAGCTATTAAATCTGAAATGTAAGGTAAGTAAAAACATTTTTCCCCTGACACTAACATGTTTCTTAGACATACCAAAGCACTCTCTCAGCTATATAATAGAAAAAGAAAAAGCTTTGTCTTAATCTGTAATGCTATTTCAGAAATGACTTTTACAGTACAGTAATTCTAGAAATGATGAGAAATGAAGACTAGCAGTGACAACTGAGTTTAGAGTTAAGCTGAGGGTCCTCAGGGGAGAGCGCAGCTACCAGCATAAAACCGTCCTTCTGCCGAGAGAATGCAGGTTTCTTGAAGTAGGTTGTGCTCCTCCCGTTTATAGTAGTTTCACTTTAAAGAGCAGAAAAAAGCCTACATACACCCCAGAATGGACAAAACCGACACAAAGAGCCAACAAGGAAAATAAAAGAGCAACATGGTATGCACAGAAGACATTTATCTGGGGTACATTATTCCCCTGGCAGAGAGGTGAAGAATACAGCAGGTGCAACTGGTATATTCAGTGTACACTCAAAAGGGGTACACAAGAAAGTCACTGGAAGGTTCATGAAAAGCTCAAGATAATAGAACAACTTAAAGACGTACTACTATCTCCTCAGTGTAATCCTCAGTGTAAACATAACTATTTTACTGCCTGTCCAAAGTCCTGACTCTCACTGCAGGTGTATAAACCATAAGCATTTATACCAGCGCAATCTGAACATAAGTTGATCTGAGAGATTCTCAGAGTCAGGAGGCTTTTGGAAAAGGGAAATTAAAAGAAGGGAAAAAAAAAAGTCAGGCTTGCAGAGCTGAGGAGGAAAAAAATATTATCTTATTTCTCCTTGCAGATACTTGAGGGAAATTTCATTCTTTCTCCCTCTTTTGCACATAAAACAGATACATGAAACAGGCCTAAACTTGTCCTACATCCTTAGCAAATTATCCCACTAACTCCAATGGGAAACTTGCCAATAGGAACAAAACCCATGAGGCATAGTTAAATCCCTACTGAAAATCCAGAAAATAATCAACTAAGAGTTGACTGTCTTTATTGAAAAACCTCATAGTATGTTACAGACCAAAAGTTCAGCATAATTCTGAGTATTAGAGCAAAACCAGGCAAGAATCTGCATCCGGGACTAAAATCCTCTCCACTGTAGCTTAATTGCCACTTGGTTAGATTTAAGCTAAACTTGGATCTACAGATTTTTCAAACCAAATTCAACTAAACATCCTTAATAGCTCTTCCACGAGCAGAAAACACACAGTATTTTCTGAATATCTACCTTTTTCTCTAGGTTTTGCTAAAAATATGCAGAGGCAGGACACCTTTAAAGATGATTTTAAACTTATTCTACGATTTCATACATCAAGTCATGCTCCTGATACATCATCACAGTTCAGGAGCTATTTTGAGAAATCAGTGCAAGTAATTGCAAGGCTTCACTTCAGTGAGGAAAAAAGGAGAATCAGACAATTAGCTCTAACACTCTTAAGTGTTATTTTTCTACTTCCTTCCCCTCTCTCTAGTTAGCAGGAAGTATTTATTGACATATTTGAATCAAAGCTTGAGGCTTAAATCCTTATTTTCACACTAGTGATATCCCTACCTCAGTATATACTTTTGGAAAAAAATTATTTGGATATTGCCTGTATAAGGTGCTTATTGCCTTCAAATCCTGCTGATACCAGGTACCTCTCACATCCTGGAAGAAATCTTGAACTAAATAAATATACTTTAATTTGTATGCCCTCCAAAGTGCTTATTGGATGTGTCTAGTAAGCAATACGAAGATCCTGATTGCTTGTGCTGGATGATTGATTTCTCCAAGTGCTAAATGAAAATATATTATGTTCACATTCAAATCAGAGGAGTATTCCCAGACCAGAACACTGTAATCTTAGATCTAAAGAGATCTGGCAGCAGCAGCAAATGTAATTTTATTTATCTTTGACTTCATGGGTTGTGCCAGTCTTTGCTTCATCTGCAATAGCAGTTCCATTCTTGCATGTTTAATTTGAAGTAAAGGTGTGAAAGTTATAGTCAGCTTCCCCCGCTAAAACTATTATATTCCAAACTGCAATTCATGGGGAGGTTGAGGGAGGACACCAAACGATCTAACCTGTCAATCACAGACATTTTGAGATGCTTGACACTAATTAAGCATATCAGCTCTGATGCCAGACTTCTGTAAGACAAAGGGTTCCATCAAATCGATAAGACTCTGCTAAGTACGGTTTAAAATTAATTCATAATTTCTTTTATGTTTGTCATGTTTTGTGTAAATGAACTGCCATTCAATTTTTCATAAGCTCTGCACAAGCAGAGCAGCTTAATTTCAGGCAGTGCGCTGACAGGTCTGGATAGTTTTATGAACAAATTATGATTACACACAGTGATCAAGCTCCAGATAACTGAAGCAGCACACCAACCTATGCAGCATGCAAATATTAATGGATGTCCCCAAAGCCTCTTTGAATCTGCATAATCTAAGAAGTTTAGCTTCTTTTTAAATATTTATGCTGAAAATATTCCAAATGCAAAAAGAATTATCTAAGATATAAAGATCTTCATTGGATGATCCTTTACATTTCCTAATTTTTGTCTGGAGACAAAATGGAGTGAGCCTATGCTGGTAGCACAACGTTCAGAGCAGATGCCTGGAAAGTGCTATTTCTGCATCCTATTTTTGACTGGAGAAATGAACATGCTCCAGTCAAAACTTTACTCATCTATTTTTATTGGTGCTGAACATTCACTATTCTCTAATAAATCAGCAGAGCTTTGGGAACACAGCATCTCCAGAAATACCAGAGCCTGTGTGTCTGAAGCTTTAACTCCAAAAACAAGGCATAATAAACAAGAAAGTGTTGGCCAGTGGCATTAACTCTGCCTAAATGCCTACTATCTGACATATGTTTATTTTAAGGTATCTTGGAGTTCTGGAGGTAACAACTATGTCTCAGTGCAATATATTGGCATTATCAAGAATAATCCAAAGCTATTGTGAAGATTTAGTTAATGTCTATTATACTGGTAAATATCAAGCCTGTGAATTAATTAATCACAGTGGAAACCACTGTAAAAAAAAAAAAGTCTTAATATTAAAATCTAAAACCACAATTTGCTTCAAGCTGGCAAAGAAAGCAGCAAGACTCGCAGCTTTAGGCACTGGAAAAAAAAATAGCATTAATATTGTCAAGGCAACAATGGATATATTTTACTGTTATTAGGTGGAAAATTAAAGGTGCAGAAATCGTTCACTTGCTTTGTAATAGCTTGTTTAATAAAGGGGGACCAGAATAATCGTTTTTCAGCTTTAATATTATTATAGAGAAAGAGAAAAATGGTGTCTGGGATCTAGTGCCGAAAACCATTTTCCTGCTGGCTGTGAACAACTATGTCTGTTTTGACAAATCTGCTGCTGCAGTAAACAAAAGAAAAACCTTTGACTATCACCTCATTAGAAGAGTCATAAGTGCTTTTCATTGATTAGTTCCTATTACAGCAATAACCCTCAACATGCTGCGTGCTACATGTGAATACTGTTGTGTATAAATAAACCAGTGATTAGTGATCAATGAACAATTTTAGCCAGAGATATAAATGTAATGGGAATAGAACATACTAAGAGCTACTTTGTTTCATTCTCCAGCTATTCAAAGGGAGAAGAGAGAGTTAGCTCATCTTGTTAATTACTGTTTCCTTATGAACACAAGCATCAGATTTATTAGACATTACATGAGATGTATTCCCTTGACTATAATTTTGATATGATCAAAACTAAGTCCTGCATTGCTTTTTTTTCCTCCCCCTCACCAGACTTCAAAAAGATCCCTAGTTATTGGTGTTGCATTTTTTTCCAGTTTATTTTACAGTTGTACCAAACCATTTTACAGAGAATGGCTAGACGAGCTACACATTTAATAGCTTCAACAGCTACAGGGTTTCATGCTGATGAACTGCAACATTAGAAATGAACAGCAGCTGGGAGTGCAGCACATTCTGGTCAAGCTGTTTCTTCACAACCCTGGAGTTCTCCCATATGGCATCAGCAGTGGCCAGTCCGGACGAAGGGCTGGACCCCTGGGGGGCCTGGGGTTAAAACATTGATTCAGGGGGTTGATAACTTTAGTAGTTGCTTTCTGGAAGGCTGATGAAGTAACATTTCTAAAAATGTGTGGGAGCCATGTGACCTTTTTCCAATGTCTGGTTGCTGAAGAAAATCTGAGTGGAGTGGTACTAAACAAAAAAAAAAAAAAAAAAAAAAAAAANATGTTTTCCACTTCTGCGAGAAGCTGTAGAGCATCAGGTTCAGTCTTCTAACCAAATGAGTGTCCAATCCCTTGTAATGGCTGGTCTAACTTTAGAATTGTGTTCTTACTCTCGTGGAAATAAAAGCATAATAGTGTTGTCAATGGGATACCCTCTTCATGACATCTGTCCATTGTTATAGATATTTATCCACATTTTTCTACTGCCATTCTCTTTGGGTTTTAAGGTGACCCACTCTTTCTTTCTTTGGTTTTCCTTTCACTTGAATGCAAATCACAATGCTATCGATGCCCACACATTTACATAGGATGTTCTCAAACTAAGTAACAACCACATTTCAGATTCAAATGAAAACACTCAATGTCATGGGCAGTCTAACAGTCTTGAAATTAGCTGTAGCTGTGAATAAGGCTTTGTCCTCTGATGCTTCTGCCTGCTTTTGACTGTTCAGTCACTGTGATGGATCCACAGATGTACTTTATTCTCTGTTTTCTAGTCTCTCTCTTCCTTCAGGCTCAAAGATTAAATAAATTACTGAAAAAAATTCACTGTGAATTGAAAAAGCTGACTAGTATTCTTTCAAAAAAAGCAGATCCAAAAGTTTTATGACGCACAATTCTTGGGCTATGAAATCTAATATAAACCCACTGAAGCGTTTCACAAGTTTTGATTTAAATCCAGACTCTAGCAAGTTAGCTGTGGGGATGGTAACATAGGTGACTGATATAACATGGATCTCTAAGAGGCAGTGAGCGAGTTTTAGAAACCTACTCAGCTTGAGACATAACACCTCCTACAGCACACCCAGGCGTGCAGAAGCAGTGAGTGGGCATGGCTATTGCAAAGAATACAATTATACTTAACAATTCTTATAAACAGGGCTGTGTAACTGATGCAGGAAAACAGCACAGGAGTAAGCACATGACCAATCTACCCACATGTAGATTTCACCCTGAAGATGATGAAATGAGGCACTCCACAATTACTGGCAGAGCCATTTTCCCCATTTCTTGGGCTATAGGATTACATTTTCATCATGCCTCTTCTAAAGACGTGAACTGTTGCTAGGCTTTGTGAAGTGTCATCTCATCCTTTTGTGCTGTCTTTAACACACTGAGGACATGCTATTATGAGCTGAACTAACATACCAGAATGGCCTGGATCAGCTCTTTCAGGTTTGTTTCAGCTGGCCACTTATGAAAAACACTGATACAACATTTCTAGTTTCTCTTCCAGTTACAGTCAGAGCTTGTGGCATTCTGTCACTTCCTTCCCCCACCACATTAGTTCCAATTTTAATGATGCTTTCCCAGGTAAGGCACAAGTAATGACTTCTGGCAACATTCATTTCAGCATCCCTTGCCAATGTTACACCTCTATTAAGGAGCAACTGACAATCACAAGGCTTGCTAAGATCATCCTAGGGCTTGTGTACATTAATAAATTTAGAAGATCAGTCTACACTAACTAACATCTCCATTTGTGAATGTTAAATGCTTTCAGCTTGAAAATTAGAAGCCTAAATCAGATTCTTTGAAGTTCTCATTGTGAATCATTATTTTCTATTACTGTATATATTGCAAATTGCTGCAGATAAAAGCAGTGTCTTTCATTTAAAACTGCTTAGAATAGTAAATTCCTTTTCATTAGTTACAGCATGTAAAGTTTTGCAAGTGTATTATTAAAAGCAACTAATTGTTCTTTGAACCACTGAGTACATATTTCCCTTCCCAATTGCGAGTTAAGTTTCTGAAGAACCAAAATATCCTACTGCACACAGCAGTTTATATAATGTTTTAATTATTTGTGCAAAACCTTGGATTAAGTTCTCAAGCCTTTAGCTTTCTTGCTTAATCTAAACAACAAACAATTATTTTAAGTTACCAAATATCACAGGGAAACCATTAGGCTAAATAAGAACTCCAGTGGAAAAAAGAAAAAATTAAGAAGGTCAATAAAAGTGTAGCTAGTTCAAAAATCCATTTTGTTATTCTATCACCTACATAATACATGGTGATGATAATGCTGAAACAAGAATACCAATTTCAGTGCAAACTGCACTGAAGAGAGAGAAGCGTCTCTCTCAAGGCTGTAACGTTATTACAGGAATGGCACAACAGAACCAGACTCATACCTTAAGGCCTACAAGAACGATAGACACAACACAATAATTCTTGATGGCTAAAGGATGGAATTACATCGTAAAGGTCGTTTCTTCAATCTTGTGATATGTCTTCAGTGACAAATGGCAAGTTAGAAACTTTAGCTGCAGTGCTACAACCAACCACAAGTAAGCTGCAATGGCGGCTCTGCAGGTAAACAGATCCATGACCAAAATAAGACTTTAAAGAGAAGGGAATAGTGATGATGTATGCTACCTGAATTAATTTCTTCTAAAAATGTCAACATCTGTGATTCCTCATTTTGAAGTGATAATGTCAGACTTCCAAAGGACAGTAGAAAGTGACTGATACAGTAATTTTGAGCAAAACCTAGTAATTATTTAAAATATTGCATCTGTAATTCTAGGCATATCTCATCATTTCTTTTCTTGGTTCCCCCCTTTTTATTTACTTTGAGAAAGAGAGAGGGACACACACACACACAAAATGAGGAGTATTTGGCACATCATACATACCCCTTAAAGCACAAAAGCTTGTTTTGCAAAGGTTTGCAGGGTGTGTATTTAGTGCTATTAGTTTTCACAGAATACCAAGAGATTAAAACAGAAGGCTGTTACAGAAAGTTTACAAAAATTAAAGCTCAGTTTTAATATCTAGATATTGTTCTGAAACAGGAAGCGTAACACATCAATGCATGAACACTTCAGAGCTGGCTGCCATTAGATTTCAAGATATGTTGATAATCCTTCCCAGGATCTACTCCTCCACTGCTTCAGGACTTCGTTCCACCCCTTGCAAGAGCTGCTGCAGACCTGAGGGCTCTGTCTGGGCAGTGGCAACAGCAATAAAAGTAGCAAAAGCTGCCAGCAGGGCTTTGTTGAATCTGCCCCGGGTCTGCAAGCCTTACACCCTCTGCTTGCTATGGCTCAGGCAGCAAAACCGTAAGTGAGTTTTAAAAAGAAACTACACTTCATTCTGTTTTTGGTAAAGTTACCGTGTGTTTATAGAGCTCAGTGGAGATTCTCCCAACTTAAACAACATTTGAAAGGAATCAAGGCCCATCATCACAAGAACTTTGTGATAGCAGTTTGATGATAGATACACCATAAATATCAAGCATTTAACTTTTAAAAAATTATGTTTTTAAAAGCCTTAATATTCCTCCTTCTCTGGCAATTATTTTTAAAATAACAGAGCAAATACAGTAACAAATATTTTACTAAAATATTGTCCATAATAAATCCTTTATAAGTCTGTTTTTAGTTCGTGTTGTTTTTTTTTTTTTTAATAAAATTGCTTTGACTCACAACATTTAATTAGATGTACTTAAAGCTTTTAGTCAAGGCAGCTTCTTAAATAATTAAGGAGTTATATGGTACGCAAATACATATTATTTACTCACTGTTAGTGTATTAAACCTACTGCATTTTTTGACACACAAAATCCTGTACATTATTAGTTTACCTATATGGAAGGCAAGCTTTTTCCTGACAGTTTCCAGATATAGCTTGATACAGGACGTGCATCATTTATCTGAACAGACTAAAGCCGTGAATGCATCAGCAATGGATTTAATGCAACAGGCTACAACAATGTTAACTCCATGGGATATTAGGGGAAAAAACACCCCTCCCCCCCATTCTTTCAACTGAAAGGTTGCCATTTGAGCCGAGCAGGGCAGAGTTGCTGAGTTTAACCATGGAGACACCACACGGACTTGTCCTAAATATTTCCCTCAAGAAGAGATTCAGCTCCAAAAAGAATTCCTTACACCATCCTTTCACAAGTTGGAAGAGCACATCGATAAGGCTGATTTAGGAGCAGAAGACCCCTCTCAACGCAAATCAGTCCTGACTCTTCCAAGATTCCATGCCTTGGTTTATCTGAGGAGCTGCTCAGACACCTACCCTGCCTAGTCCTCAAGAGAGGCTGGCTGCAAATTGTGAGAGTCAGCCGTGGAAAAAAACTCGATGTCCCATTGTGTTATAAATGCTGCCCTTTTTAATCTTTTTTTTTTTCTTCAGTTTATTATACTCATAATGGAAGAGAAGATTTCTCAGCTTGGAAGCCTTCAGGAGCACAAAATGCAGCAGGAAGAGCATCAGAGGCATCATAGCCCCGGGCCCTGGGATTCCCAGGATGAGCAGGGAGCAGAACTGTCAGCTCTCAGGGGTCAGGAATACGTTTACCTGGAAAACCAAATTTTGCAAGAGTTCTTGCAACCCATGCAGCCACTGAAACGGCTGGACTTGAACAAAGCAGAAATGAAGAGAACGATCCCCCCACTCAAGGGCACAGTGGGCAAGAACAAAATCTGCTCTTCTAATCTTTTATTTGAATGTCTTATCCTGCAGAACAGAATTCTTATTTCAAAAACTATCCTGTTCTAATGAAACCAAGCTCTAGATATCAGAAGCCCAGTAGTATCTGTCAGCACTCTTATTTTAAGGACACAGTGCTAGCAGTTACATTTCAAAGCTATGGCTAACTCAAGATCCTGTCAAAAGTTTCAGACGTGCTATCTGGTTAGATGGGCAGTGTGCCCGGAAATACACTACGTGTGTTATGCCTATAGGCACTAATGGCCACTTTCAACACACTGAGGCATTTAGTGAGTCGCCCAAGACCAGCACATGCTTGCTGCAGTGTCCCTGTGAAGTTGGTGGTAAGACAACTGCAGGCCCAGGTGGCTTGGGCTCTCTTCCTCTCCACTGAAGATGTGGTGAGACAGCAGCCACCAGACTCCTAGTCTGGATACCTCGGAAAAGTCCCTCAGCCTAGGCAAGATAAGCAGAAGCTATCATTGACTTCAAGGGAGCCTTGCAGGAGCAGTTTAACTCATATGAGTTTTGTCTCCCCCACCCCTTCCCCTATTTGATACTGGCCAGTCACAGGCTTACTCGCAGAATGAAGTACCCTCAGCATGCACCACCGTTGTGCTGGAAAGCAATGGTGTGAAGAGAGAGTTACGGTTGTGTGTGGGAAATGAAGAGTCAGTCATTTCCTTCTACAGTGGAGCCTATTTTATTCATGCTCTCCTTGAACTGTTATTTCTGGGGGTCTTAATAAAAAAATTGGGTAAAAACAAGAAATTTTACCTTTTTACTTGGTTTTGGTTTTCTCCTGTGTCCTTGCAGTCTCTGAATGACAGGACACACAATACATTATGTATTTTTCTTGATGTAAAGAAGTAAAATCCTGACATCATAATGATATGGAAGGATGCAATTGAACAGAAGCATCCAGGGAGGCTGAAATTCTACTGTTTTTCCATCAGAAGCTAATTTGGCTTTCCTAGCTGTGGGACAAGGCATTTCAGTGCCATTAACCCTATAGTGCATTTTTTCCATCTTTTAAGATTAGAAAGCAAGTCATAAACTTTACCTTACTTACCTTCTCTGTTTTCTGTCCTGTTTTTGAACATGTCTGAAATAGCTTCTCAACTACTTCTGTTCCATTGCCTTAAGTACTTAAATTTCATTTTCAGTAAGGCACTGTTTAATGAATATTTATGAGTAGATCCTGCAGTGTTCATTGAAACCGTAGACTTCCCTTCACAGCAGGCTACAGATTTACATTTTGCTTTTTATTACTAAAATGTTAGCCACACAAATTGATGTCACTTAGAAAATAAGATGACAGTTCTTCCTGCAATTCTAGCACCTTCATCAGAGTCACTTCATGCATCATATTATTCTTTGGCTCTGGAGAAATTAGTTATATTTTTGATATGCAATATTTAATTAAAAATGCATAATTTTAAAACTTCCAGCAGCCAAAATTTACACGTGGCAGCCTCAAGTCAGCAAACCACTGTGAGTAGTCTCCCTGAAGTCACCAAGATCAACAGTGTGAATAAAATTACTCACTTGAATAAGCAATCACAAGACAAGATCCTCATTACAGCCATGCACAACCTGGTAAACAGGAGAGTTAACTCTGAACTTTCTTCTTCTGTAGGCACTAATTAGAGGCTGTTGATCCCAACAATGGTGATGCAAGGCCATCTTGTCAATTGCTTGCCAGGTCCAGAAACTCTAAACCTTTCTCTGAGGTCACAGGAACACTTAAAGAGGTTATTCCATTGCAATAATTATGGAAAAATAAAAGCATCTATAGCCCTCTCATTAGTAAGCTGACCTTTGTGTTTGCAAAAGCAGAGGTAAGCAGATGTAGTTTTATTTAAAGGTGTACACACAGCTACTCGTGTTCAGAGAATACAGAGTTCATTTATTCTAAAATAGATAAATGACCCATGAAAAACTTTGCACACAGCCATGTAACCAACCAGTGAATAAGCAAAGGGCTCTTCTCCATAACCAGTTAGAGAGACAGATGAACTTAAACAAGACGAATTCAAGCAAAGCCACCCAGCAAATGGAAGAAAAAAAAAACAACATTCAGAGTTGATAGCATTTCATTCATTTCCTTAAGTTTACTGCTAAAGCAAGTTTCTTTGAGTTTTCCTTTAGAGTAGCAAGAGATGTGAAAAACCTTTGGAAACTTTCATGGTATCAAACAGAGCTTTAGACATACATACTTTATAGTCTTTGCTTAGGTACGTTTGTTTCCTCTGAGTAAAACTGTCCCTGTAGGCTACAAACAGGTTGCAGCTGCCTGTAATACAGAACTTCTATAGAAAAAAAACTCACGCTGAGCTGTGTTATGCCACGTGTGTGCATATATAAAACTATATAAAAAACTTTTCTCTGAAGGGTGAGATTCACATTACACTCTTGGAGCTTCAGCAAGAAAGAGGCAGCATTTACAAAGTCTAACCTGCTGGGTAGAAAGTTCACAGAAGAGTAAAGAATTTTCACATGAAATCAAAAACAACTGGGCATTGCCATGTCACTTCTAGTAACATTTTGGATGCAAACGATAAAATATAATCTGACTTTCAAGCTGTAATCAAGGTTAGATTTGCACACTCACAGTTCAGAATACCTTAACTCTTGATTCTTCAGAATTTTCTGTCATGTGTGGAAGGGTAAAGATTTAGTCTTCCTTCCTAATGACAGAGATGTTTTTTTTGTACAAGAACACTGCTTTGTCCTTTAGGTGATGGGTTAAGCATCAAACACTTGGACATGAAGGAGTTACAGCATGTCACTTGAGCCAGAGAGTAACTGGTTATGTGCCCATTCTTAGCCTACAGCTAATGCTAAGTAAAATGCAAAGTTAAAACATACATGGTTTACTTTGCATTCAAAATGCTGCCAGTCTAGGCAAGGGGTCTCTAAATACTTGGTAACATGTTAAGCCACGGTACTTGCATTTAGCCACCCAAACGCTCAATACAGATCTGTACTTGATGGATGTACAAGACATGTCATGCTGTCCAAATTCTAAAATATGCATATGAAGCAGGAGATGAAAGTCAGGAGCTATCACAGTGTTAGTCAACATGTTATCTCAGACAAGCTCAGCACTTGTGTAATGACCTGCAATTCCATTGTCCAATAATACAGCTAAAACTAGGACTATACTTTGACATTAAGTTCTACATACAAAAAAGTCTTTCCTTTTAAACTATCTTTATTGCTCCATGTCTAAAAAGATACTGTTGTCACATTATAACTATTTTCCGATGCTTTCCTGTTATTGGGTTACCTCACATAAAAAGAGGTCTCAATACTGTGAACAAAGTGGGTATCAATGTCATTGCTGCCAATATAACTATACACGTAAAGCCAAATGTTGGTTCTTAAAGCTCTTTGAGATACAGTCTAGTTTCCAAGTTATCAAGGTTGGATTGTCTCCAGAATAAAACATGCTTTGTGTAAATAAAAATAAGAGCTAAGCAGTACTAACAAGTGTGTATTCCTCACATATGCTCTGACTGATAAAGACTCTTGGAGATATCTAATGCCTCAACTCGGTGGTACTTCCCTAATATTTAAAATGAGGTACAGGTATAATACATTACTGATCAAGGCTACATGAGGCTGTAAAAGGGATCTGAAAGAATAAGGCTGTTTAAAATCACTTGCAGGTGTAACTAGATCCTATGACAGACTGTCCCCATATAACCAGAAATAATAAAAATATGATAAGCAAAGCACACTAGAGGTTTATATTAAATACACAACTTTACAGCATTGATCTTCTGCCATCAACAGATGTAGAGATTAAAACGGTACTGTTACACTCCAGGTTTGAAAGAAACACAGTACAAGGTACTAAAGGATTTTCCAGGGAACATTGTATCAAAAGAGCCTCAATGGGAATTCTGCAGATAAGTGTGCAGAGAAAAACTGAACATAAAGCATGGTACCAGTTCTGTTTCTTCTTTTTGAAATTCAGACAGCCAAATCACCCACATAGAACAAAACCAGAATTTCAAACAAAATCAACCTCACCTGGAGATACACAGCTGTCATCCACACTTGCATTTTAACAGCCTGCCTGGAAGAGCCTGGCAAAGGAAATACTACATCCACATTTCACTTTATCCTTCTGCCAAATTTGCACTTTTTCATTTATGAGCCTTCTGCAAGAATAACTGATTTCTTGCCAAATTGCTTACTTCCATTCAAAAGTTCATTAAAATCAGACACGCTATGATTAAAAGCCCTCAAAAATCTAGGGCATTTATTTGCAGACAACAAACAGTACATTCCTTAGATTCACTTTCCTTCTACCTAGCCAATAAAACTTTAGTGATAACTCAATTTTCTGCATAATATTATAGATCGAAAGGGACAGTCATTCAAAAATACATCCTCCAATAACCTCTATAAAAGATATGTACCACAGGCATAAAAACAGTATTTTGCTTTTTGTGGAAGTTTTAATTCACGTTATCCTTTTCCCATCTTTACAAATATCTACTTTGAGGCAACTGAAAGCTGAATCAGAGCCATGTAAGAGTACCACAGTCTAGAAGTCATCATGCTGTTGCATTTGCTAAGGAGCTGAACATTTCAGGGAAATTGCTCCAGGTTAGCTTTTGTGTATCCTGTCAGGAACGACAGGAACATTGGTGTCACCTCTACTGCTTTTTGTATATTTCATATAGAGAAGCAAAAAGAGGGCTGTTGAAACAATATCATCATATAATCCTTTCCTACAGCACAAAATAAAATTCAGGTCAGACAACTGGATGAGAACAAACAGGATTTTGCTCTAAATCCAAACAAGCAGTTGTTGATTGCCATTACAATTAGTAAATACAAGGCTTGTATATGGTAATGTAGGTATTGATGTCAAAAAACATGGACTGGGAACAAATAGTTTTGAAACAGCAATGATATTCCTTAGGTTGCCAAGAATTACAATTACTTTTCCCCCCTTCCACATGAATGAGGTAAAGAGCAGATTTAGCCTCCTTATTTTTACTCAGCTCTATTAACCCAGAGCAAACCCCATCACAGAAAACAGATGTAACTAATAAGGGTATCAGAATCTATCTGACAGAGACAAATTCAGGTTATTATGTTGGCTAAGAGAATTATTTTGGTCCCATAACTAAGTTATTTCACCCAAATACAAAATATGAAAGAAAAAAGTAGCCACAGATAATGATGCCATTTTCATTACTTAATCAGGAGAATTTAAAGACATGTTAAAGATAACCACAGAGAGGGTAAAAAGGGAGAAGTCAATTTCACGCACTTACTGTCAGCAAGCCTATATTAAGCATCTTGTTGCAATAAGGCAAAAAAAAAAATCCTTTTTCGGAACACCACTCTCTAGACGCTTGATTTAATGGATTACACTATTAAGTCCTGTTACTAAAGAGCTATCTTCCAGCCTGCTAGTTTCCTCTCACACTACAAACACAGAGTATTTGCATTGCACAGAAGTGTATTTCCTCTCCTGACAACTCCCTATGAAATATCTCGAAGTCCTCTTGTGCATTTCACTGTACCTTTTAGACTAAAACATGTCCGAAAAGCTTGAATACGGCTCTAACAACTCTGCTGGGGTTCCTGGTTCCTTGTTAAAACTGGAACAGAATCGTGTTTCTCCCTGAGGCACTGCCTTAAAAAACTTTAGGCCATACGTTCTTGAATTATTTATCAGACGTTACTATGCAAACAAGGATTAAATAATTCTCTTTGAGCTGGTTGTGGTAAACACATCAGCTAGAGGCATATTGCCTGTGTGATATCTACATTTTATCCAGCCTTCCTGGCAAACAAATTGCCTTTTGCTAGCGATGCAAGACCTGATTTTCCTCTTTACTCACACTGGTGTAAGCAGAAATACCTCCTCAGAGTTTGATGGAATTACATCACCATAATAGTGGGTAAGTGAATCAAGGATACTATTTGTTTCCAAATGTGTTTGATTAATGAGTATGGGACAGAAATAGTACAGGCTTAGACTTTATTCTGCCCTCTGGCTCAATTCATCTGGTGTTGCTTTAAAAAAACAGCTAATCTGTTAATGAATAAATGAAATAAACAATAACCACAGAGTAATTTCAATTTTTTGAAAAGCTAAGTGTGTCATCAGCCATATGCAGTAGATGAAGGTCCTAACATTTTCTAAACTAGGCATCACTTTCTAAAAGTTTTTAGAAAATATTTGTCATCTGTATACTTAGGCAACTGCTGTTGCTTCTGTATTATCTCACCGCAAGAAAATTACTAGCCTACTTAAAATATAGATTTGCACTGTAATGCAAATTTAAAAAGTAAATAAAATTATGAGCTGTATCCAAGTGTGTTATGTGGCCTAAAATACCTGGCCAGACAGTTGAAACAATTATTGCTGCTGCCTAAAATAAGTACTACCTTACTTTTACCATTTTGTCATATACGCAAACTTAAGAATATATGTGAAATCCCAATTCCCTTTAGCAAACTCCCAAAGAGGACAGAGATTGCTTTGTTCATTTCTAAAAATTAACTTATTTACACATGCAAACATGTATACGCAAACATACCAAACGAGGTGTTCAGTTTCTTAGCACAGGGAGGCAGAATTTCCTTTTAGCACCATTAAAAAAAAAAAAAAGATACTGAAAAAGTAACCACAGGTTTCCATGAAAAGCAATGGGCCTATGCCACTAGTCTTTGAAATCTGTATCTTTCTAAATAGTTAGGCAAGGTACATCATCCAAGATGCAATATACTTTGATTTGGAGTCAGATCCTAGGAAGATTTATCTCAACTTTTAACACCTAACACCAAAACTGCAAATGAAATGAAAAATTCACTTCACTCTGGAGGCAGTAACTCTGGTTCTGTGCAAGACTTCTGTCTCCACCAGTGAGCCACAAGCTCCTATCTTTTTTTGCCAGGATTAGGATTTTGTTCCATGACTTTTTAAACACCAAATGACAACAATGAACTCCAACTGAAACACAGAACTGGCCTTTCCTGGCCAACAACCTTAACTGTCAAACCAGGCTGCTCCTCCTCCTTATCTTCTGGGCACACAGAAGACGTTTCCCACCTGTGCACAGCCCCAGAGGCTCTTGCACTCCAGCCACAACAGCTCAGCCAACCAGCTTGACAACTGCAATGTTAGATGACAACGTGGAAGGGGGAAAAAGCCGTGGTACAGCAAACATATGCAGCATGGCTCTCAAAATGATCCCCATCAAACTGCAGCGGCTGTTAACCTGCCATCCTGAACTTCCCAGGCAGCCTTACTGGCCCCTGCTTGTTCCTCAAAAGATACTCCTCAGTGGATCAGGCTTCAGACACTCCTTTGGAAGAGTCCCGGCAGTCCTGAATCAAGCATGTGCCTTTCTAAGGGAGGCAGAAGTTCAGACTCGCTTTACAATATTTCAGTGGCTAATTCTGTAACTCTCCCATGGGTGAATCTAGCCCCAAGCAAATGCAGTGCTCAATGGCTAAAGCCGATGGAACTTTGTAATTAACGTCAACGGGTACAGAATGACGTCCTTAAAGAAGTTAATTAAAATTGAGGGGTTTAGTGCAATATAAAGATTAATAATGTACTCCCTGTGTTAATACAGAATTAAAAAAAAAAGAAGCCCAGAACAGTATCTCCAACATTGGTCAGTGTTCAGTATTACTAATACTCCAGAGGGCAAAGAATGGAAAACCAGAACTGTCTTTATTGCATCTTAACCACAAATATTCAAAGGAAAACAATATTGCTAAAAAGAAAGTTTTTGGCCTGCAGGATTTCACCTTTTGGATAGAAACAGGGAACAAGTGGTCCAGGACATTTACAGTTGAAATGAAAAAAAGCTTTATTGCTCAGTAACAGCAAAGCAAACGAACCAACTTCAGAGCAAGCCGACAGCTCCATTGCCATGGCACTTTTGTACTGCGAGCGCTGCATTTCAGCCCCTGAGCCTGTTTTCACATGCCTGCCTAGCTGCATTTGCTTTATGCTGGAATTTTAAAAGAAACATTAGTAGCAATATTTCTTTTTGATTTTGTCCTTGAAACTAATAATCTTTGAGACTGCAACACACCGGCTGGTCATGCTAGCTATTAAGTGTTCTCTTTTCCTAAGCATTAAGTGCCTCTCAGAACCAAGATATGAATCAAAATAAAGCATACAATCAGATGCTATTCAAGCACATTATTTTATTTTCCCCATATTTAAGTTGTTGATAGACAGATGCTAAAGCCTGCATCTTCTTGCACCTCATTAATTTTGGTATTTGGCAGTTTGAATTTAAAAAGTCCCCCAAAGATTAACACTGTTACATTTTCGCTCTCAGAAAGGAGAAAAGAAAAAGTGTCATGTGTTTTGGAATTTTTAAGTCCTGGGTGAATAATGATAAAAACCATGTGGTGTAAGCACCAAATATTTACACTTCCTGGACTGACCGGCCTAGCCGACACGCTTGCTGGGGAAGCTGAGGAACGCACCACAGAAGCGTGAAGAAACAGGCAGCACACAGCACCGGGGGGCTCCTGTCGGGGCCTGGGAGCTGCTCTCTTCACACAGGTTTCTGGGCGCCCTGGTGCGGGCCCTCGCCTGAGGGTGGGCTAGAGGAGAGGCTAATGGGGATCTGGTATAGGCCTAGTCACTTCCACATTGGTGGATAATTGAGGTAAACTGCTGGAGTTAAAGATGTGCCGGGTGATTGTAATGGCCCAAACAGTTATTTTTTGTAGACTAATACACTTCTGCTGTGTTTTTGTTTGTTTTGTTTATTTTTGAAGGTAATGCTTACAAAGAGTCACAGAATTTCATTTTAATTTGGGCTTCTCTTTTTAGAAGTGAAACATTTTTCTTATTATCTGAAGCCCTTTGAAGGTAAAAAGCCATGTACATTAATCCAGAGAGAGCATGAGACAGAAAGCTTGCACTTGAAATAGCAAGGCTATGAGACTACTATTTCCAACATAAAATAATCTAATTATTCAACTTATTGTTACTTGCGTCTCAACTAATACTCGTGTATCTTGATCCTGCAGTGTACCAAGTAATGTATATACCCACTCACTCAAACCTCTGGAGCATTCTGCATATTCTACCTCCAAGACCCAAAACGCACCTGGGAATTGTTACAGCTTTCATGTAGGCAGCAGGAAAGTTTGTCAGACCAACTGTCTTCTTACAGACACTCAACTCTGTGAGAAAAAATGAATTCTCTTATCAGCTAGGTTATGCAAGCTCTGAGAAAGATACTAGATTCTCTGAACCTGGTGGTTTAATCTTCTCTAACATGTATGGTTCATCAGTTTTTTAAGTCCAACTCCAGTATATGCAGGTGGGAGCAATTTACAAAGATAGGAAACACCCTTGTATGTATCCTTTACCCCTCATACATAAGCAGGTATACGGTCACTGGAGTTGGTGAGCTGAAGGCATGTGAATGCAGTATTAGATACAAAAGCAAAAAAGAATTCTACTTTGAGTGGAAAAAATTGTTTTTCCCCATATGTGGAGTTAACTTGCCACTACTGCTATTGCATCCAGAAGCAGATACAGGTAGACGCAGTCTCCCTTTACACCAGATGACTGTTTTAAAGAGATCTTAATACTTAAAGGATTTCTTTGGGACTCCTAAAGCTTGCAGTACTTCAAGTGCATCTCAGCCCTATTTAGGAAGTACACATTTTAGACAAAATGTGTCCTATATCACATAGTGATCTATACACTATTAAATTTTCTTAGTTCCCACCATAAGACACCAAAGATGAAATACAAGTTAGTTTTTAAATAGCTACACAGCTTTTAAGAGTCATATTCTAAATACGTATTGCACTTACAACAACTAGAAAGAGATATAGTTTTTTTTTTTTTTAAAAACGTAGAGTTAAAACTTAATAAATGAAGTTGCATTTCATTCAATAGGTTATATATGCTAAGCAGAAATAAAAAAGTGCTGATTTACATGAATTTATATTGACTCTTATGAGTTCTGTAGTCAGTCCATGTTTCTACTACAAAGCCATTTACCAAACTTTGCAAAATATTCAGATCTGAATGGTGTTCGATGTTGTGAAATAATTCTACTTTTATTCAACTGTGTCTCCCGTAAAAATTACAGTTTTATAAATGCCATGTTCACTCTAACACAACACAGCTGCAAATCTGTTTTGAAACAATTCAGATTATTTGCCAGACTAATTGTGTTCACGTTCTTTAGAAAACTTACTCAGACATTAAAGAAGTTGATTAAGGTTTAGGAACACATATGGTCATGATTGCATTTGAGCTGAGCTACCCTCTCGATAAACTTCTCTTCTCAACCTCCTTCTGCCCACCCTCAGTGGATACCATTCTTTATCTTTCCTATCCCTGCCACATCATCTCACCTTGGAGTCTCCCCTTTTCCATCCGGCTTACTATTTCTTATCTTCTCTCTTTTTAAGAAAGAATTTGGAAGTATCAAAAACCATCACTTATTAGAACAAACATGATAATTTTTTCATCTTTCATGTTTTGTCTTTCAAGAAAAAAAAGGAACAGCCTGAGAAAAAAAGTGCTTAGTATCACGTCCATACAACAGAGGCCCCCATAAGATAATAAGCATATGAAATCTTTATAGCAATTAATGTATTTAATAGAGATTTTCCTAAAGATTTAATAAAGGTTTTTTTTTTTTTTTTTTGATGTCACTGCTTGGTAATAACTTGAAGTAATCAGAACTTTATCATAAAGTTGTCTGATACCACTTCATTTTCATTTAATCAGCTGCCCAGCTCATAGTATTGCAGAAGAGCAAAAAATTATATATTATCCATGTTACACGTTGGCTATGTATACACTTAAGAGGACAGCTCTGATGAAGATGTCAAATGAATTTTGTTGGACCAAAGTCATTCCTTTCAGAGTAGATGTCAAATTAAAATATCTCAGCTAATATGAGTAAAACAACTCTTCACAGGCAAGTCAGAGGAGATAAAGAAGGCTCAAGCCAAAAGCTACACTGGAATCTCTGTGCAGACTGGGCACCACTGACTGTCCATGGTTCTACGTGTACTCTGCTGGGACAAGAGACACACATCCTACTAAGCTATCCATGGAACAGATATCCATAGATTGAACATCTATATGTTATTTGTAAGCTGCATAGAAGTTGAAAGTTGCATTCTGACTGAGCTGCATCTGTCAAACCTGGGTTAGGGTTAACGTTTTCAGAGAGAATCTAGCCTCTCTTGCAGATGCAGAGCTTCTCCTTGGCTGATGAGGTCAGTGACACTTAGCAGAACTGCTGCAGACAACAAACGTAAAGACAGTTTTGGATCCTGGGAAAGCAAGACACAAGATTTTTCATGCCATTTCCTTTTTGTGCTAGAAACAGTGATGCTTTCAACCCCACTCAGTAGGTGATGTTTTAAAGTTCATATAATTGACAAATCGTCCTATAAAACTTCTAGGCAGCAGCATAGTGCTTATAGCCACCAATCTCACCTTCCTCAGATGTATTTATTGTGCAAATGCAAGCCAGTACAGTATAAAAA
>VXAL01011819.1:69307-99095 GCA_013399475.1 Chauna torquata
GGAGCGAAAGGGAGAGGGAGAGAGAGGGGGAGAATAGATTAGTAGAAGCTCAATTTAAATGGAAAATCATGAATTATAATTGGGAACTGCTTAAGAGCATTTTCCTAGATGCTCAAAACCAGAAACTGCTAATCACAAAACACAACTCTAAAAACTGACAACAAAGCAAACCAGCATGTTTTAAAGCAAAACTGAATGCAGTTATTTAGACAATGTGAAAAGATATTATCACAGCAACTGGGGGGAAAGAGGGTAGTTCTCAGCAATAAATATAAACCTATAGGGGTGGATTCAAGGAACCTAGCAATACAAACCAAAGAATATAAGATTCATCATGAGCTAGCAGATTTGCTTAGGATGGCAGAAAATTTTAAGTATGTTAGGGATGAAGGGATTCTTACACCAAAATAACTATTTAGTACAGTTAACACAATAATGCTGAAAATGCAGAAGAACCCAGCAAATATTTTGTTTCTGCATTTTGAAGAACCAACTAGGTGTTACCATATATGAGTAGGACGAAAAAAATCCTTTCCAGCATAAACAAGCACCAACTTAATGGGACAGCTTTCATACAGGAGGTCTGAGAACCTTTCAAGCAGTTGCCTGAAAACCTCACTGGTCTGTATATGTTAAACAGATTATATTACCAAAATGTATTAAATACTTCTATTTAGGTACTGAGGAAAGGTATTGAGGAAATTCCAGACAACTAGTAAAAAACAGAAATCGTGCTAGTGCCAATTAACAGAGGGATACAGAAAAGCATTTGTGTTAAATTTCTCTTGACAACTTTTAGACAAATTACATTTGGTTTCCAAAGATCCTCGTATTGACATATTACACAGATAGATTATCACATGAGATTTTTATTAATAAAGTGGAATGATTCAAAACTCAGCATGAAATACATTAAATTAGTTGCAAGCTGGTTGCCTTCTCAAAACTGTAATTTAAAAGGGAACCATCAAGCATCATTAACCCTACAGTTGCACTCCATTATGAAAACCCATTGACATTCAGGTATAAAAGCGTTGACACGCCAACAGCCAAGCTGTGCAACTAGCGCTACCGAAGTTGTGACATTTTCATACAGTCCTTTGTCATGAAGTGGGAGATCTTAAAAGCCCAGTCAGTCCTTCAGGTTCGTTTTTGTTTTTCCATGAAACCATAACATGCTGACAGGAGAGCAGATCATTTTTCATGAAACTACTACTATTTTGTTAGTAGTAAAATGTCCTAAAAGCTCTTGGTTATATTTCAATCTAATGAAGAAAACACACAAAAATCTCTGTGAAAAAGCACGGTGAACTGCAACCAGAGACCAGCATTGACTTTAATGGTATGCTATATAGTACCCTAATGTAATGAAGGCAACAGTGGAAGCCCAGGTGCCATAAAGCAGTTCCACTGACTTGGACAGAATAGTGTACCTGCTGAGTTTTCTATTTACTCCATGCTTGGACTATGTCTATATTTATGAGGGCGAGGAAATGAAATATTAACACAGTAAGCAGCCTGAAAACCTTCTATTTGTTTGCTCAAATTTAACACATGCTGCAGTAAAAGACCAAAGTCCTGGAAGCAAGCTGCAGGGCCTTCAGGGGGACAAGGAGCTGTCTTGGTACATGCCCTGCAGCCACAACAGCTCATCCCAAGAGTTTGGGAGTACTGCATCGAGGGTCATTGCTGCTGGGCCTCAGGAAACTTAAGGGCTCTAGCATTTTATAAAAGGGTAAAAATAGGATTTAACGTTCTTTTTGTCCTTAGGAATGGAACTGAACTGGAATAAAGAAAGAAGCTATGAAAGTAACATTCCTAACTTATTTGTAACTTCATGCAAATATTAACAGTAAAATTTCCTCTTAGAAGAGTGGTTTTCAACTAATAGTGAACAGACCTAGGAATGGTCCATGATGGCTTTTTCTTTCTGACCTACAAGATACATTTTTTAGGTTCAATCATATTGTCAGCCCAACTTTATTGTCAATTGACTTGTCTCTTAAATTGGCATCCAGACGTGTCATTGGAAAAAAAAAAAAAATAGAGGTCAGAACTTTTAAAAAGTTTGAAAACTTGCTTTATGGGAAGGTCATCATAGGAAAACAGTTTTTTTGTGACAAGAGCAACTTAGGCAAGACAAAAATGAACCACCGTACTCTATAGTCTTCTGTACTTATTCCATGGCCTCATTTGCTGTCTGTCTCTGGCTATATGGACTGTACAAATCTGTCCTTCAAACTATGGATGTCTCAGACATGACCAGGGATTTGAAAACTGAAATACTGTTAACCTTTCCAAAGTTGCCAGACGTTATCCCCAAATATTCCAGGCTGCAAACTGAGGGACATATTCAGTTTCAAAGATAACAGATCAATGAATCTAGATATGATATTATTCTAAAATAAAACTGCTAACTACCTGTTATCTAAAGATTTCTGGGTGGGAAGCTTCAGGAGGGAACCTGTTCCTATTCAACAGAAAAAGCACGTAAAGGGTTTGAGGCTATATTCTCAAATTGCTCCTGTACTCCACCATTGCAAAGAGATTGCTTTGACTGGGGAGATGCTAATTTACACTGAAAAGTGCAAATATGCATATAAACATTGGAGCATTAAACATTTCAAGCAGTGATCTACAAGGTTTTTTTTAGAAATAAAAACTGCTATAAATGATATGATATAAAAGCCTGGATTTAAAAGCTTACTGTGGACCTCTGTGTATTAAGTGATCCCAAGAAGATATCTGGCCCTTCCTCTGCAAATAAAATTGGGATTTACATAGCATTAACCAAAACAGAAAGATAACAATAGGATACTGGAGAAGCAAGACAAATCTCTTGGTTTCAAAGTGGAAATTATCCTTTTGCAGTGCTGTAACATATGGGTATTTCCCTCACTCATTTAATAAAAAGGTGAACTAGTTAAAAGAAATAGCCCATCTTCAAGCAAAGGGAGAGCAAACCTGTCAGTAAATATTAGAACAATAAATCACCTAATAAAGCATATATAGACAGAAAAACAAATCCAGCAATTCATTTATTTAAATGTTATTTTTGACTTTTCATTCATGAATTTTTACTTATACTTTTAAAGATGTACCCAGAGAGATAAACTAATGAATGGAAGAAGAAGTAAAGAATTTAAAATAGAACTTTGTATGATGAGTATTAATACCAAGAGATAGTTAATAGCATAAAAGGCAAAAAATAAAAAATGAAAACAAAAAAGACTGAGAAAGCACAAATTCTCAATCTTAATTAAAATGCATTTATTAATTCAGAAAAGTATGAAAAAATCTGATGAAAAAATGTGAAGTACATCAAATATTTGTTCTGATGGCTTGTTAGACGAGATGGAGACAACCACTTAGGACATAATGGAGCAATGACATTTTTAACAAGAAAGATCACATTTGCTGTTTCAAACGGCCAAATGATCCATAGTTGCACTCAGGGACCCAACAGAGCCCTGGTGACTTTTAACTTCTTTGAAAGGCACGGTGCCCAACAACCAACAAGAATAAAAAACTTATAGTTCAGTCACCATAACTGTGAAACGCTTCTCCAGTGAACACTTTTTACCCTGACAATGTCAGTTTGTTCATATCAAGTCCCAGCTCACCCACGCCCTGTGATCAAACCTTGCTAGATCAGACAGTAGCTTGATGCAGAAACAAAGTTGAATATCCCCACGTACACAGTGACAACACTAAGCAGAAAAGGGGGACGAAAATAATTAAAACATTAACTAGATTGAAAATTAAATGGCATGGATCATTGGGTAGCTCTGTGTTGGCTTATTGACTGTTGATAGGTTACTTCAATTATTTGCAGTTTCTACTGCAGTAACATTAAGGGCCCCATTGTGCTACGTACTGCATATACATGCCTGTTCTTAACAACTAAATTTAAAAAGACAACACAAGGGAAGTGACACAGAGTCATAAACAGGTTAATGGACTTAACCAAGGTTACAAGGCAGATAATAGGAGGAATGAGAATAAAATAAAACAAGTGAAGACTACAAGCTATACCTCCCATCCTTTTGTCATACTTAAAATAACCCCGTGATTTAGATAAATGAGCTTTACAAGAAACTAGCTCTAACAGTCTTAATATGATGCATGTCAAAGTCATCCAATGACTTTCTGGTGGTGTCCGTGGAAAGAAATATCCATTGAAAGACTACAGGTTTAGCACAGAGTTTAAAAATAAATTTTTGTGTAGTCAGGGACAAGCTGCCTAATAAGTACGCATGGCAGACTATCCTGTCTATCAGAATTTTATGATGACATGCTAACGTGACAGAAATAAGGACAAGGAAAGGTAATTATACCCAAAGTGCTCTTTGATTCTGAAAATTTTCTGTGTAAAAGCCAACTTGCTTCTCGGTGGACTAAAATTCTTTTTTTTTTTTTCTTTTAGTACAGATCCTAGGTGAGAACACTAAATTCTATTTGTTGTATACATCATCAACAGAGCTGTTAATTATTCGTAAGTCCTAAGACTGAGAATTACTATTTAAGTTGATAATACGAACCACAAAGAAACTATCCTGACCTCCAGATCATACAACAGGTTGATTTACAGGAGGGGCAGTTAGAAAAAAAGCAAACTGAGAGTCAGTACAAAATCTAGATAGGAATCTTAAAATGCCATTTTTTTAGAGTTATTTTCAAAACAACTGCCTTAAGTGGATGAATGATGAGCACTAAGATTTAGTACTTCAAAGTGGATTTTCCAATAAAATATACTTTCACTAAATAAAAACAATGAAAGTCCTACCAGTTTCAGGTAAGTGTGTCAACGTGATGATTTAGGTGCATAAAATTAACAACTTTCAAATGGCAAATATATTTCCATATTAATAGCATTCCAGAAATGACGACAATAGTGCAAGTGTAACACAATAATAGAAAAGATGGGATATGCTGAGGAAAGAGATTTATTACCAGGATAGGTCCCTGGTTAATAGTTCCCAATAAGTTCTGCGTGGCAGAATTTAAACTATTCTCTCCATTTTTGATTTTTCAGTTTCTTCTCCCTTAAGTCCTAGCCGTACTAATAAGTGATTTCTGACACTGATTCAGCTACACTGGTTACATGCCTTCATAATATTAGCATAATTAAGTTAGACAAAATTATGAAAATATTACTCCTCAAATCAAGGTTTGGTTTGTTTACACATGCTGTCAAAGCTCAGCTCATCTTGTTAGAAGAGACCGATACATCAGTCTGCATCCACTTTTTTTAATTGTTTCCCCTCAGCTGCTAATGAGTATTATTGTGATAGATTTTGACAAAGTAAATATACTGCAATTTAAAAAGAAACAAAAACAAAAACAAAAACTTTTGTGGTAAGTTCCACAAGTTGTATCAATACATTATTTTTAGTGTTAATTTATATTCGTCACTGTGTGTATTAAAAGTTGAAAAGTCTCTTGTGAATATATATATACATAAGAATGTGAAAAATGATATTAGAGAGCAGACCAAATGATGTCTTTCTTCAAATTCCCTGATTCTGCCATATGTCTATAACTACTAGAGACAAAATTCCATGACAGCAAAGGCAGTCATGGGTGGGGGAGGAGGAGAGGGTTGATTTTTGTTTTTGCCAAGAGAAGTTTGTATATTTCCATACTTTCCACTTTTCGAATGATGTTTCTGAGTTGTGTGATGTTGAATTAGGTATTATTTCCCGATTATATACCATTTGCAGGACTCTGTTGTTAAAGAAGAGGCAACAGTTAATATCAAATAAAACCTTCGTAAGACTTTTCTTCTACTATCTTGTCTTCAAAGGTGGTTCACCTAAAAGCAGTGAGAAATCAGGCCAGTGAAGGAGAATTTTAGAAAATGACTGCCCTTTTCAATGGGAAAATATTTTCTTTTGCTTCCCATGACCTGTGAGGAGGACAGCTCAACTTCCAGTTTCACATCATAAAAAAAGTGTCTAGAGAGGAAACTCAGAGAATTGGTGACATTGTTTTTTCTTTTCCATTGAATCACCAGATGACATTTCTTCAAATGACTTTAACTTCTCTAATTTACTGTTTTCACTACAGCACTTTCCTTGCAGCCCATATATGCTGGAGTCCAAGTAAAACACAAAGTGAAAACCTTACTTCTTTTCCACTTGTTTTCTAAGTTCTTTCTTTGTGAAGAAATGGAACATTTCTGTAACTTAAAACACCTTATAAACTGTTGAAAGTAAGACACAAGCACGTGTCTAATGCACATACCATTTTAAAGCTAGTGATAGCCATCTGAATTAATGAAGGAAAAACTGACCATTCATCTTGTGAGAGTGAGTTGTTTATAGTACGACGCTGCGATGAAATGAGTTTTGTTTACTTCCCAATGCGCATCTGCTATTCCAGCAGGTACAGATAAGGTGTTCTACCCTTGTACCGTGCTGTGTAAGCAGAAGATGCTGTGTGTTTTTCCATATAAACCACTTACCTACTGCTCTTATTGCTGCAGCTTTTCCTTAGATTTTTAGTTTTTAGCTAGGACAACTTTGTTTTCAATTCTTAATTTATCCTTTTAGAGCAACTCAGTTATCAGCTTGAAGAATCCTGGCACTCTAGTGCCACTTAGACTTTTCTGGCTTTTTGAGGATACTTCAACCAGTCCTTGTACAGGTCCTGCACTGGGATTTCTACTTGCTTAACTGAGCTCAGTTGTGTGCACAGGAAACCAAAAATAGAGAAATTAAGAAGTATTCATTGGATTGTGCTACATGAATATTCATTGAACATTACTGGGTATGGTGACTACCTTAAACATTCAAGATTCATGATCCCTACTATGACAACAGAAAGTGAATCAAGGAAAAAAAGTGACTTTCAGTGTAACTGAGTTTGTGTCGTCTTTAACACATTACCTGTGTTGACTTCAGTTGAAATCATGGTAAGATAACATCTTCAAGAATCTTGCCTCTGTTGTTTTACGCTGACCATCCAAAATCATAGGACACTCTTTTGTGATGTGCACATTGCAAACTGTTGTGCAGTCTGAATCAGCTCCTGAAGCTTAGAAGAAACGAGCTGCGCTATATCTTCCAGTAACATTCTTTTGACTAGTAAAAGAAATGGTTTCCTATGACATCCATCTATCTATTATCACGACAGAGATCTGGAGAGTCAAAGCAGTTACAGAGTCTCTTTTCTAATTGGTGTAAAATGTGATTACAGTTGAAGAGTATTGCTCTAAGAACTATGACAAGTTGGCACTTATGGCTCTTGAAGAGCGAAATCGTGGGATTCCAGATGCTTACAGTTTTGGGTGGTTTCCTCTTCATGGAGGAAAATAATTTTACCGTCTGGGTAAAATTATTTGATGATAATAAGGGATTACCCTTAAGGAAAAAAATTTGTCATCCATGATGCAAATAGATTAAAGACAATGGAAGATCACATTCTAATTCTAAAAAGTGACAGTAAATGATAATCTACTAAGCCAAGTGGCAATATGTACATATATTAGGTCTCACAGCAATGAACTGCAACAAATTTATTAACCAATCTTGTGTCTCATTTCCACAACTAAGATACAAAGGTGATTGTTCCAGCTAGATTCTAAAAGCAGGCATATACTGGAATTCTTGACCAATACTCAAATGCTCTGTGTCTATTTAAAAATGAAATTTAGCAATCTATCATACTTCTAACAAAGAATATCACAATGACCTACACCTTATGTTCTCATTTCTTTTGTTTTAAATAATAGACATCTGTAATTTAGTGTAAGTGTAGAGTGTTAAAGGTCATATTAGTACTTACAATACTCACCTATTATTTTCTGCATCTGTTCTTCCTTTTGTCCATCAGAGCTTCTCCTTTATTTAGGCTGACAGATATGGAATCCACTGACAACGGCAGAGCTAAAGCGACTGTTTTAGAACACCGCAGTAGCCACAGCTGTTGGTTTCGAACATATAAAAATTCCAGAAGAAAAAAGCCCCACAACTGACTACAACAGCATCAAATAAAATTGGGATTGCAGCTAGTCTTCCATAGTCCCTTTCAACTCCAGCAGCATGGCTTCCTGGGACAGAATCAGGAAGAGTTCAAAACAGATCTTTGAAACCATTTTTTGGGTAGACTGTATAGTGCATTAAATTAATCAAAAATGAAGAAAAACTCCTCCTCCCCCAGACTCAACAGCCAACTGGCTCCACAGTAACGGTCCCTTCATGTCTGAACTCCTACCCACTGCACAGCCAGACAGTGTGTTTGTGTTAGCATCTTCTGATCTTTTATATTCAAAAACTTTAGAGCACTTTATTTCTACGTGCAACTAACTGGGTATTTATCTCCCTATCATGCATTTCTTCAGGGATGTTATTATCAACAGGTGTCCAATGAGGAGAGAAAAATTGAAATTTACAGCACAAACTTGATAAAAATAAAATCTATAGTAAAATTCAGTATGTAGAAAGCAGAGAAAAATCTGTACAGGAATCTAAGGAAAATTTTTGTTTTCTCTAGAGAGCAAGTTGTAAAGCCAACAAGTATTCATGCAATATTTGCATCTTACAAGCTTTAAAATTTCTTAGTTTTTAATTGTTTAATTGAGAGGTGTTGCTATTAATACTCAGCTGAATAAAGTCTATGAAATCTCTTAGCCCTGTCTTGTTCCTGACTATCTATATCAACATGAGACCTACTGGTTGTGATATCTAGCTTGTTATGTAAACTTCTTTAGTGATCTTTCCTATTTCATATCGCCTAAGGGTCCGTACTGCAAATGCACAATCACAACTGGCACTGATGAGAAACAAACATTTGAGTGTGGTCTTTGTGCCTTAATTACATTTTTCCTTTAAACACAACCTCTAAAAATCAATTTGCTTTCCTGTGAGAAGATGCTTTACTGCTCTGACTGTGACTTCTTGATCAGGAACCAGTCCTAGAATAAATGGCCATTCTCCAGGGTTATTAACTTAAGATCTTTCACAAGCAGTGTATTCAAATCCATAAATAGCAAGCACGAAGCTAACATCATCTCTAACAATTAATGTCTGTTACAGGTCATGCTTCTCTGTTCTCAAAGTACTATCCAAAGTTTTGTCAAAGGGCCTTTCTTAATCTCACCTAAACTATTTCTAAAATACTATTAGAGTAGGAGTCAAGCCAAGAGGGGAGACTTTTTTTTTTTCCCCAGAAGTTCTGTACTGGCAAAATGTTCAGCACTATATAAAATGACCTATTCTAGACAATTTACTCCATATGATGAATAAAGAGCCCATATAAAAAATTAATTTGGGCTCAATACTTAAAGGTTTAAAATTGACATTCAAAAGGAAATGAAAATCAGTAATGTGTGGGTTGAGGATTACCATAGGACTCAGGAAGGAAGATGCCTTTGGAAATTAAAGTTTTGTGTTTACAGGAGGATAACCAGTGATAAAAATCATGGCCCATTTTAATAAACAGCAAGAATGAAAAAGGAAAGCAGACTACTCTGAATACCTGTCTAAATGGCAATATCTGAACAAAGTTAACCAAATCTCTGCATGAGAGAGGCTCAGTTTTTATAACAACTGTGATAGTTAAATCCAAGGCTATTGTTATTTTGTGTAATAGAGATCCCAGAAAAAGAAATAACTTTTTTTTTTTCGATTTGATTTTGTGCATATATTCTGAAAAGAGAAATTCTAAGCAGTGTTGCTCTATACAGCTTTCAGAATGCAAATGTAAAAACTGTTTTGTTTTGTTTAAATAAAGAGAGAAATAGTATATACCTTTCCAATTAAGGTTAAAAAGTAATTATAAAAATGATAGTAATAATTATTAATATTAATACTTTTGGTTTTCTGGAGTGAATGATTATTCACTTACAGAATATAGCACTGAAGATCTCAAAACACTTTATAAATATTAATGAATGATGACAGCTGTATAACAAATATAATAAGTAGCAATTTTCCATTCTACAGAACAAGAAACTATGTCGCAATCTTTTTCAAAGGAGAAGTGGACTGGAAACAAAAAGAAACCAGTTCTCATTTCCTTCTATATTACAAAGATTGTTCTTCCACTTATGTTTGATATTAAGCAGTGTGCTGCCACAATACTGAGTATCTTGTGCCTGTATTGTTCTTAGAAACCATTCTGAGGTGATGGAGAGTCAGATGGATACCTTTTTAAAAAAAAAGAAAAAAAAAACATGAAATACTATCATCTTTTGAAGAACAAAATATCTGTATTCAAGACTGCTTTCATTGGAGATGTTGTTGAATTACTTTTGGTGATCATTACCATAATGACGGGAAGGTGGAAAAAATGGAAGAAAGCTTTGGCTACTCAAAGGGATCATCAGACTCTAGTATGTTCCTATAATACGTATTTTTCTATTAAAGGCGTACGCATAGAAAATAATGAAAGTACCTTGTTTACAAGTCACCTTCACACAAATTTATCTTTCATTTTTACTGCATTCCAAAATACTAGTTACCTCACTTTCTTTTCAGAGTGCAAAACAGAGATATTTTTAATAAAAGGTATGCATAGATGCTATTATGTAATACTAAGGAAAAATGGTAACTCATTAAAAAATGCAACTGTCAACATACCAATAAAATTCCCACCCTAATTGTTGATGTGATCTTGGGACAGTATATTCTTTTGACAAAGAAATGCAGATTAGGTTGAAACCATGATTGTCTGGGAATCTGGTATTTTATTTTATGAGTTTGGGAGGAAGTAGCATGAATTTATAGGACAAAAACTAGGTATTGATGACCTTGATATGCTTTAAAGAAGTGAATAATACCTTTTCAATTTCTAGCACATTTTCTGTGATCTTTTCTAATTATGAATGTCAGTTTTTCCTTTAGAGCTTTCATAACACATGTAGTATTTGAGGCTGAGTGCAATAAAACTTCCAGATCAGAAAAGGGATAAAGAGCTGTGCAACATCCTGAAGAAGCCCAGTCCACAATGAGAAAAGCTTTCTACTTTCTTCAGGTAAGACAGAAATAGATCTCTCAAAATAATGAAAATTGGAAGTGGGAACATGTATCAGACCATGAGATGGGGATGAATGAGCAATCAAATGGTCCTACAGATCAAGAAAGCGAGGCTTACAATCAGCTCATGAAACTTGACAGATCTGTATGTGAGAGACAAAGAACAGAAATGTTTGGAGAAAAGATGGGGAGAGAATGTATGGGCAGTTGGGGTGTGAAGGATTTGTGCTAGATCACTTTTGGTAAGGCAAAGCTCCAAGTCAGGTGCCTGCAAATACTTATAACTATTTTTCTTTTCAAGGCCATGAAGGGACCATTAAAATCAGTTCCTCTTCCTCGTGGAATATTGAAAACCAGAGAATTAAACACCCTTATTACAGCAGCTAAACTGTTTTTCAAAAAACAACAATGGAGAAGGACAATAAATTTCCATTTAATTGCAATGGAAAGTAGGGGCCTGATTCATTCACTCAATAGCTGTCTAAGGAATTCCTGGTCTCCATAAAAGCCAGAGAAATACAAATAACAAGCCAGGCTGGAAAGCTACAGTAAGTGGAACTGGCTGGAGCACCATGTGCACTGAGCTGAGTTTTTCAGGTCTCCAGTAGATACCTGCATAATGTAAACCTGCAAAAAGCAAGCTGTGATGAAATTGCAATGAGAGAGGGTTGCTGTGTTTCCCAAGTAATCAGCCTGGGGAGCCCAGCAGCATGTAGATGTCTGAAGACAGAGCTGAGACGCTGCTGCAGGGAAGCACCGGGCAGAGCAGGCAACTGGCATGGTCTCAGCCACACTGCCTCTGGGCAGTAGCCTCTGAAGTAAGCTACCCAGGCAACTGCGCCTAGATTTCATTTCAGAAAAATGAATTTCTTCACTCAAAAAGCAAGTCTGGGAGTAAACTAAAATGCACATAATGTGGTTACCTCAGCATGAAATAGGACATAAATTTCTTGACAGTTCAGACATATGCTAAGGCTACTGAAATACAACAGCTTTCCCAAACACAACACTCCTCTTTGTAGCTCAGCCTCTTTCTTGAAGAAAGATTCTTTTGTATAACAAGGGGAGCCCTTCTTTCATCAAGCTCATGATTCAAGGAGATTCCCCTCTTTTTGAATTCCCAGTAATGCCAAGGAGTCCAAGTTCTGTCTTCATATAAGCTGCCAGAATTTTTCAGGTGACCCCAGTGATCAGCACTCACAATGTCATCATACAATTTGGCACATGCTTGTTGCCAAAAAACTTTATACCTGTCAGCTCAGTCATCAGTAGGAGGTGACCTATTGTCACGCATAATTACATTTCAGTGGTATAACACCTCAGTCAAGGATTCACTACTGGAGCCCCTTAACAGGACAGGTTTTTTTCACCAGGGATAAGTGGCATGAGAGAGTAAAAAAAAATCAAAAAGAAGTTTCGAGTCTGACTAGGGCATGTGCAGAATTCATATTTCCAAAGGCAATCAGTCAGCAGTACACCATCTGATTGCTCAAAATGTTATAAATGACATACACAAGGAAATATATTCCCACTTTTTCCTAATTATAACTACGGAGTTGCATTAAAATACTTTCTACCTGTCTTTGTATGTTGTTCTTAAATAAATTATCAAAAACTAACATCAAAGAGGAGCAAATAGAGGAGGCAAGTGAAATAAATGAAGTCTACTAGTAATTTTCCCTGAAGGAAAAAAGGAAAAGAAAACAAAAAACAAAACACAAGGGAAAAAAATAGCCATTTGGTATATTCTGTGCCATCATAAAAGCAAAAAGTGTAATTTTTCTCAAGCATTTTTATGGATCAGGAAAAAGTTACCCCTTTTGCCTGCATAGCTTAACACTGTTAAGGGAAACAAGAAAAGCCAGAGGCAAAAACATCACAAAACAAAGACCCCAAACCAACACCGCCTCCCCCAAAATGCTTCCCACCTATAGTCTAACTTACAAACACAAATTAGGTTTCTGCCTCACAATGAACAGGGTCAGCACAATTTTTTTCATGTAAAATCTGTGTTTAATGGAATTTCTAATTCTTTTGCCTCAGAAAGATGAATAATAATAAAAAAAGAAGAATGTCATCCTGATGGCTCCTTCTGCTTCATTTTAGCACGGTAGGTCAAAAAGAAGTATCTGCAAAAATTGTTAGGACACCGAGGATAATGTATTAATTTAATCTTTTCAGCTGGTGTACAATCCCAAGGTACCCAATGGCAAGACAAACATGTTAAAAGTTACAAATAAGTAGATTTGAAATGATATACATAATAATTATAAAAATAGCCAACTGTGTACCATCTTTGCTTTCCTAATTAACAGCTGTTCAGATCTGTTTTTTAAGACCTGACTCATCCTTGTTTGCATTTGATTTCTGTATCACCTGGACCACAGAGCATCTTCTTCATAGCTGACTTCATTCAGGACTTAATTTTATATTTTTGTTTTGCTTGCTTTTAAAAAAAAAAAAACAAAAACCTGGACCAGAGTTGGAAGTTTTCCATTTGGGTAAGCAAGCAACACCTGTAAAAAGGGTTTTATAGCTGTTACAGCAAGAATCTTTCACAGTGGTTCATAGGCCAATTAGACTGTATAGGACAGTCTAATAGTTGGAAGGCTGTTTCTCCCTGAAAGTCCTAGGGGAAGCAGTCAGACTTTCTGATGCTGGAAAATGGGAAAGTGCTGGAAAGTTATCTGTCTAAACTAAAATCATAGGATAAATGTTTATCCCATAAAATAGTACAAAGAAGACAAAAACTGGAAAGCAAGAATGATGTTAATAATGCTCTGAATTTTAACCTGCATCCTCACAAGTTCACTGAATCTGGTGCGCTCTCTCATAAAATATATTACAGCTGCAGTGTTCCATTTCCTTTATACGGGTCCCTCTGGTAAGTTTGATAGCTCTCATTAGCAGTTGCATTTGATTTATCCAAACGTACTGGTTAATACATTTTAAAGACAGAAGGAACCATTGTTAGCATGTAGACATACTCTGAGTAAGGAAAGGCGGCAAAGATTACTGCCTATGGTGATCTCTACAGAGACTAGCGATTTGTATTTATGTGATTTACATGTGACTTAACAACAACAGTTAGAAAGTGAAAAAACAGTATGTCATGTTTCACATTGATTTATTTTAATTATTACCTGGAGATGAAGAAGAGAAGTCTAAGCTGGATATTAATAAATTACAAGTTCTAGTCAAAAATCAAAACATTCGGATTGCTGTTTTTTTTCTCTTCATAGAATCATAGAATCGTTTATGTTGGAAAAGACCTCTAAGATCATCTAGTCCAACCATAAACTTGTTGACATTTATCCATTGGCAATGACACATAAATAACTGAAATTTCAGAGACTTTGGTCACTACCTTCTGTGGGATAGATTTTTTTGCTTGAGTATAATTTCCATAGATTTCAAGTAATTATTTATGGTTACAAAGTAGGACTTAATTTCAGGCAGGAATCCACTTTATCCATTTTTACTAATCCCTTAAAAAAACTTTTCAGATTTATTCATTCCTAGTCCATATAAGTTACAGAAATAGGACACTGATAAAAGAAATCCTTTCCTTGTCAGAATCAAGAGTGTGTGAAAAATTGCTATAAAGCAGATGGTTATCTGTGAAGTCAGGAAAAAAAAAAAAAAAAAAAAGGAGAGAGGGAGAGAGAAATAAAGGAAGAGAAAGAAAAAAGATAGACAGATGTCATACCAAACACTTGGCACCCCTAATTATAGATAATTTCACTTCAGTACTTTTTCTTACTTATATTCCGAAGAGACCCATACCTCTTTAAAAAACTGTAAGTTTAATTATAAATTAAATACAATTCTAAAAGACGTCCCTCCCTGAAAGACTTCCAGTCTTTTTCTTAAAGATCCCCTATTTCCTGAAAATTATGTTTTATCTTTTCATAGACCAAGGGATTTGCAAAATCAGCATGTGAGATATCTGAACTAGGGGAATGCTGATCAGCTTGTCGGGCAGCTATTTTGTGCCAGTGTTTTCAGCTGGCTAGATTAGTGGGAGGGACTGTCATATTCGCTTCTCATCGACCTAGGGATGAGCTTTTGGAAAGCCTCTTTTCTTCTATCTCACCTGGGATATAAGTGTCATACACATTTTTATGGAGAAATCATGAAGCTTAAATGTGTTTCATAAACTCATGTGATACCTCAAGTATATGCCAAGTGTTACCATGTAATAATTGTAGCCTATATATGTGCCTGTATATATGCACATACAGTAATATATAAACATAAATGCAACTACAGACACCTTTTTTGCAGTAGGCACGGAGGAATCACACTGTCCTTCTTACAAAACTATTTCTATGACTGATCTCATTAAAGACAAGAATAACTTTGCACATACAACGATTACTCTGTAGTAAATAATTCTTTCCATTTAGAGAAGTTTCTGATTTCTTCTTTTATATACCATCTAAACCAAAAGGTTACTATGGAACCAGCCACAATTTTTCCCATTACAGAAACATTACAGACTAGTATTCCCTGAAAAAGAGTCCACCTAAACAGGTTTCATAGAAGATGTTTGCCAAAATCATTGCAGTCTGTTGTTCTGTACAGTGTATATTTAGATAGCACAGTCAAAAGCTTGACTCTGTGCTCACCATCGGGCATCAGAGACATTGCTCTTTAGAAGACTAAGACATTTGAGCTCGCTGTTCTTACTGATTAGTACAGTAAGATTTTTTTATATTCCCTTAGATTTCCTTGTTGTTTGTCTGATAGATGTTGATACTCTTAAGCTCTCAGGCCTTGATGTGGCAAACATATCCACATGAATGCAATTACATGAGGTGAAACAAACTGGACCACTTACTGAGAAGAATATTCATGTATTTAAAAGCTTGATGAATGCTTCAGCTGTTGGTTTGAGCTAAAGAAAATTGTATCAATTTTAGGCAACGGCATTACTCCAGTAAGATCTTCGATGTCCAAAATCTGCTTGAGGAAACACTTGATATTTCATTTCTTCCTACAACTTTGCTGACTCTGTTCATTGTGGGATTGAAAATCAGGCATGGCATTGTAGTTTCAAAGTCTCATACACAAAGGCAAAATAAATAGCTGATCAGTTTGTAAACAAGTATGTCTTCCTCTTTGGAAGCCATGGTTTTTAAAATTTTCCCATGTGACCTGAGAGAAAGCACAGCTTCTCTGGAATACTATACAAAAGGCTGACTTTATTTTTACAAAATATTGCCTTAGCCAGTGACATACAAACTAGATCTGAATTCATTTCAAATTCTACTGCAAGACTGGTAGAGTTAAAACATTTCAGTTGGAAAACCACTGATGATGAGTAAGACAGAAAATATTGCAAGGAGTAAAACTAAGAGAAAAATTAGAATAGAATAGATCAAAATATAGCTGAGTTTTTATAGAGGTGTAAAAGACCATTTTATTACTAAATAGTATTATTTCTTGCATGGTGTCATCCAGTATCAAGGGAAACATGATGATATCTGTAACAGTGTAAATTTCCAGGTAAATCTAGAAAGTCATTCACTGTGATGGATCAGTAAAATAAAGCCAAAAATACTACAAAATGTTGAATATTCCCAAAGGCCTGAAATACAAGAACTGCAAAATCAATAAGCTTTTGTGTAAGATAAATCAGTTAAATTAATTTGGGAAATATGTAGCTGCAAGCACTATTGTAGGAATGGCATACAGCCTATCTGACTGTAGTTATTCCGAAGAACTGCTTTTGCTGTATATATAGGGTAAAACACTAATGTTAAGGTCACATCCTTCCTTAAATGCCCTAAAATTCTCATAAAATGCTGTTCCAATTTTATCAGACACCAAATCAGTATGCTGCCTGTGGCCAGGGTTAGATTTGTATTGTGTTTGTGCCCTGATAAGAACTTGCCCTTCATGTTTGATTGGAAACTCAAATATCTGTTTTGTTTCAAAATCCTCTGAGAAATCTTACTTTATAATGAATATAATGTCAAAAAATATCCCTTATACATTGGCTTCCTCTATAAAAGATTTTTTGGAACAAGCTGTGGTTGTGCTGCAGTTCAGTAGTTCACTGCTATCTACAGTAACACTTTGTAACTCCACTTCGAGGAGGCTGGAGTCCCATAGGGAACTACTCTTTTTTTTCCAGTGTATTTGACATGCTGAGCTGTTAGTGCTTATTATGGTCATTATGAGCTATTACTGCTCATTACACTGTTAGGTAGATGACACCTAGATTTAGTGAGCTAATGGTGATGGGGGTGGGAGAACCTTTCCTTTTAGATACACAAGTGATCAAAAAGGAGAGTTAAAAAATCTTTGAGATGAAAGAAAAAGAGGTATTGAAAGAAACACCATCCTTTTAAACCCAAAACAGTGATAGAAAATTACACATGCCATTTAGCATTATCTGTACACATGCCAGTTACATGCATCTCCCTCTGTTTTTTCCCTGCTAAGCTCTAGAAACCATATAACTCAACTACTGGAAACAACGATGAATCTAAGCTAATTAGAAGAATAATTCAGATATTACTGTTCTATTTTCTCTGTGTCATCCCTCATGCAAAGACACATTTCACTTTGGCAACTTTCTTTACTGATACAATTTCAGATAGCCTTAGGCATTACAATTTAATTATTCTCTAAAGCAAAAATAGAAATATTGGCGCAGGCAGTTTCTGAAAATAATATTGAGAGCTATACAGCAACAGGCCTGTCTGGAAAAACTATTTCAATTACATATTTGCTTTTTCCATTTTCTATTAATGCAAACCATATACAAATTAATAGTCTGAAAACATTTACCATAAAGAAGTAGCAAACAATATTTGTCGCATAAAAACATATAGCACAGTGGCTGTCCAATTAAATTGCTTAAATAACAGTTATCAATGTAGTCATTTCTTTTTCAATCATCATTATTTACTTTTTAAAGACCTAGATGCATTGTTTGGAGGGGGAATACAAGACTAGCTATGATATTTGATTTTGCTTCACTTGGAATTAAGCTTTTTATGTGAAGGACGAGATTAAACACAACTTTCTGAAAAATAAATGGATGCTAATGCCAAATTTCTGGTTTCTCGTCTATTACTACTCCAAATGTAAGGATATAGCATACTCTGGCTTTCAGATCTACACGGGTCCTTTATTAACTTCCCTATGTGTCACACAATTCAATACAGCACTCAAGCTCCTTGACATGAAATCCTGGAATAGAGTCTCTGAGGGTGCACCGTGCTGCAATGGCTTTAAGTATTATGCGCTCACTAGTGTAAAGTGCCTAGTATAAGCTGGAGGATCAAGGGAAAGGCAATGCCATTGCTACCTGCTATTTGGTGTAGAACAAGAAAGAAGCAAGTAATAACCTTTCCCCTCGTGGTTTCCACTCAGCTGCGTACAGGCAGGCAGCGAGGCCAATGCTCACTGGCTGAGAAACAAAACAAATGCAATCACAATGAAAATGTAGAATGAGATATATTAAGCTGCTTGTTGCATCCCAGAAATCAAATAATGCGACTGTACATAGCTATAGTACAGGAAGTCTCATAGTCAAAAGCCCCATCTCTCTCTCTCTCTAAAGAACCAAATGAGACAGTCATTAATGAATTGGTCAGGTATAATTGACAGATAGATAAATAACATGTAGGGACATTAGCTTAATCTAAAGATAGTTTTAACAATCTGGGGTATTTCCAGTATTGTCTCTTCTGCTGAGACAAAAACTGATTTTTCCATACATCAAGCCAAAACGGCTTATCACAACGCTGTGATAAAACATACCAGCTCAAACTTATGGTGTGTCAGTTCTTTCCTGCTAGCCAAATTTTCAGTGGTGGCAATCACTAGAGAAAAATTATTGAATAAATATATACATTCTTCACGCTCTAGTAGGTTGAAATGGAAGTCTTCTGTTAGTAACAACAGCCTGTATCAATTTCAGGTGGATATTATCATGACAGAAACAACATAACATTTAAATAAATATAAATAAATATGCACTCTGACTTAATTTCCTAATTTTTTGCTAAAAGAATCTTCTAGGTACTTTTTTTGCACTTGACTGAGCATTGTCTCATGGTTAATCCTGCACCAATAATTACTATCTACTGCTTTCTTTATGATAAAGATATTATTTTCCAAGAATTATATTGCCAGATGTCAAGAATGCAGTGGGCAATTATATCACATTACAAATACAGGACTTGATCGAACACAATTAAAATTAACAAGTTTTTTGTTGCTTGAAATCTGCCAGAATCAAGGCCATAATTAAAAGACACAGTCAGACTTTTAAAAGTAATCTATGCATTTGTGACAGAACTATTCATAGTATGTGATAACCTTGCAACTACCTTGTACACAGAAATGTCAGTACGAGTGTAGTTTTAACTGAGAAAAAAAAAAGTTTTAAATGAACTTTTTTTTTTTTAAAATACAGATCATTTTTACTGTTCTGGTCCAGTAAAATACTATAAAGGTTTTATTAGAATAATCAAGAACAAGAAATCAATTTTTACATAAGTGTCTTTAGAATTAGTCTAATTTGTTTTATAATTGATATGTAAAAGAAATATGCCCAAATTGAAATCACACTTTTTCTACACTGAAAAAGATTCAAAGGGAGAAAAACATTTATATTTCCAGTTCCCTTAAAAGCAAAATCGCACTATTTTCTTCACTGCATTCTCCAATGCTCAGATTCTATAAACATCTATTATATGTTAATTTTATACATGTAAACCACCTAATTTCTATCAGTAGAACTCCTTACAGTTATACTTAATCAGGAACAACAGAAATAATGAGCAGTTATAAAATCAAAAAAACTATTTTAGCAACTAAGACCAGGTATACCAAGGGACACATTAAACCCATTTATTTAAAGGGTCTAGATTTTATACTCTACTTTTTCTGTTTATCATGCTCTTTAGACAGTCTTCCTTCCATCCCAAATTGTCCTCTTGCTTTAGACCAGTGTAAAACTATGGTAGTGTCATTGACATCTCTTTGGAGTTGTACTTTTGTGAGAGAAAAATTTAGCGTTAAGAAACCTTTAAAAGCTTTTACTCAGGTGTTATTAAAGAAAGATGTTGAGGTTAGCTACATCATCCAGAATGTGAGAATGAGCTGGACATTGAAGAGCACTGGATGACTGTCACCCGCAGCAAGAACCAATGTGCAAATAGCACAGCTTCAGACCTGAGAGCACAGTTAATTGTGTTTGGAAAGTATAAGTGAAACTAAGAAACTTAAAAAGAAGTAGACATCTTTATAAAGAGAGAAGGGATCTCCTATATCTTCCTCATGTAGGAGAAAATGGAAATTATAACAAATGAGAACAGTGGGGTATAGTAGGAAATACAATTCTATCTAACAGAATTAGAAGAAGCATTGATCTTTTTTAGTTATCACGTAACCTACAATTTAATTCCTGGTTTTAAGTAATCTCGTATATTATTATAGTGTTTTCAAGATCATCATTATTCAGTAGTTGATAAAAATCCACTTCTGTAGTGTTAATTATCATATCACTTTGAAGAAAATATTTAATAAACACATGTTTAATGTTGCTTCAAATCACAACAAACGACAAAACACCTACATTCTCCCTTTCTTTCCTTTGGTATGCCACAAGAATGTTTCCTTTCATGGCATAAAAAAAAAAAGGAATTATGAATTTTATACTGCACTGTACAACTGATTGTTTGTCATGCTGAGTGTTAGTGCTGACCCAGGTAGCATTGTTTTATAGTCCAAAGATCAAAGTGCAGCTTACCCATCAAAATCACATTCAAGCCTTTGTTTATTACTCTCTTAACCTTTCATCTGCACTTCATGTGCTTTACACAGCACTGAAAAATACAAATACAAAAAAAAAAAAAAAGGTCAGAAAGCCCTGTTTTGGTGAGTGATCTTTATTTCTTGACTTACCTTAGTATTAACAAGTTCTTTGCTTTTCTCAGAATTCTTCCATCACTAAAATTACACTTATATTCCTTCTAAAAAGTGAGTGACTTAGTATTAGTACTAATATTAACATTATAATACTAGTAACTTTTCTGCTTTCAGGAGAAAAAATGTACTTTATTTTGATTCACCTGTGTGATATTTATGTTAAAGAGTCAATATTAACAAAAAAAAATAATGAAATTAAGAGTTTTATTACTAGCATTGATTTCTCTTTTGCATACTCTTTCAAACTAACATTATTTTAGGTGGATTTTTTAAGGAAATGCAGCAAAAGGTATCAGATATATGTAAACACTCTCAAGGGAAACAAAAACAAAACCATTTATCAGTTGCATTCTTAGAGAGAAATCCCCAAAGATGTCTTTAAAACAGCCTTCTGTATTCTGCAAATTGTTAAGCACAGGACATTTAACCTGCTTTTTGCAACTGCTTCATTCCAAAGCATTTCACTACTTACATTTACTGAGAATCTGCTATTAAAAGCACCTTCAATCTGCTTTATACATGTCAATTGCAGAAAGCTATTAGCTGTAACTGGTAATTTAATTTTTTTTCTCCTTTTGCTGCTTTTAGCATATGATCAGCTTCCAAGATGTAAGGTTTTAGAATTTTGCTAATGTATCCCAAGTGATGTGTTTCACCCATGGTGTAGGCAGTTTTTAGTTAAAAAATTGGTCTTCATCAACGTATGAATTTTCAATATGTATCCGGAGATGTGAAAAAATACTTGCTCAGGAATTGCAAAATTGTGTGGAAAAGGAACAGCGAGATGAATGAGAACATAGAGGAAACATGTTGGCATGATGAAAACAAAAGAAAAAAATAGAATGCCATGTAGGTCAGTGGTTGGCAGGCTGAACCTAAATAATTGGCATCAAACTAAAACAAGCCTATACTTCATGGATATAGGTACAGTTTACATTGGATTCCTTCTTAAGAGGAAAAGCAGGCAAAGAAGGGAGAGGAAAAGTAGTCTTCCATTCACTCATAACTTGCAGGCAGTCTTTAGGACGCAAAATCAGGAGCTCCTTTCCAGAAAACTCAAATTCGAATTGAAAAAGTTGCAGCATAAGACTTCACTTGATCACATGATCAACCTGCGACCATGACATTCTTCATCCCCCGATATTTAATTTCTGGATAATACTAGGATAAATGTGGGGTTTACCAAAAGAGTTTGAAAGGTGTAGCTTTAACTATGAAAAGGGTTCTGCATCTCTGCTTTGGACAGAAGCCACTATAAACTGCAGGTGACAGATCTTTATCATCCATTACCAGACTGTGAAACCACACTGGTTTACTCCATTGGGATGGTAAAATAAGTAATCCTTTCCGTGCCTGTGAGCCACAGTACTCCTGTGTCTGAAGCCATAGCCAGTGCAAGTAGATGATATATCTACAGAAGAAAGTAGCATGGTTATTGCTTTGCAGAAAAGCATCTTCCTGCCCCCTCATAGTACTTGACATCCTATTGCTGTGTTTTAAGATCACAGAACCACAGCCTCAAGGTAGCAGGGACCTCTGGAGATTGTTTAGTCTACCACTAAACCTGCTTAAACCAGGGTCAACTACAGCAGGTTAACTCAGGGTGTGTCCAGGTGGGGTTTGAGTATCTTTATGGACTGGAGACTCCACAACCTCTCTGTGAAACCTGCCCCAGTGTTTGATCACCCCCAGAGCGAAAAAGGTTTTTCTTACTAGAATTTCCTGTATAAGTGGTGCCCACTGCTGCTTGTCCTTCTGCTAGATACCACTAAGATAAGTCCAGCTCCGTCTTCTTTACTGCTTTCCATCAGGCATTTATACAGATTGATTGTGAGTTGATTGCAAGACATCCTCACAGGGCTTGCCAGTTCGACGCAGGAAGATCCATGCCCCTCTAGCACCAGCTGGAGGCCAGATGTGATACCTCAGGGCATCTCTAATGCTGTTAGACACCTGTCTGGGCAACCCAATCATGGCATCCAATACAGTACCTACGTAAGGCAGGGGCCTAATTTTTATGGATTTAACTTCGCGTTCAACTTCTGAACTGCTATGACTGTTTCATAAATACCAACAGATGTCTGTCTGCATATGTAGGCATCTTTTGCGAATACTCAGTAAGTTCACCTCAGAGGAAGAAAAAAAAAAAAAAAAAAACCTTGTTCCAGGGATTTTTTTTCCTGAAGAGAGTGATCGGCAATGCCAATCTTCCTGTGAAGATGCCTGTTTTTGGAAAAATCTTCTTCATTCTATATACACTTATATTGAAGCTAGTGAAAACCAAACCCTTTCATCTGCTTGTTTTCATTTCTTTTGGTTTCCTGCATATTGCTTACTTAGCAGCGGGAAGTTAAGAACCATGTTCTGAATACGTTTCTGCTGGATTCTGCAACTTTGCAGGATGACTTTAACAACAAATAACTATTAGTGGACATTGATCGTCACAAGTAATTTTGTTTCTGTCAGAGTGAGATTGATTATCTTTACCTAACTTGTGCAGATCTCCAGGGAGGATACACTGAAGAACCACAGAGAATGTGATGAAAGAAGCTTTTAAAGGACTCAAAAGTTTTAGCACCAAAAGACTGACTAAGCGCTTGTGTAAATGAAAACTGCATGCCACAAGACAAAAGCTCTCCTCTGCATAGCCAGGAAAGGAGCTTTGTTTCTCTATCATCCAAATGCCAGTATTCAGTCATTAATGGGAAATAAACCTATTCAGGCCCATTTTTCCTTTTTTTTCTTTTTTTCTTTTTTTTTTGAATGTTAGAAGAGAATCATACAAAAGCAGAGAAAGACCCACATAATGATAATGCAATACTGAAAATTTTCTAGAGTCATACTGGAACAATGTGATGAGCTGAATGGTGGTAGGCTACAAAGGTGCTTACAACAGGAATAACAAAGAAAACCAAATACATATCCTTGGCGATCTAGGCAGCAGAAAAAGAACCTCCACTTTTTTCACAGGCACCGCAGCAAATGGTTCTCCTATGGACATAGCATGTCACTGCTTCTTCAGTGCAACACACATGGTATTTTCTATTTTTGGTTGGTCCTAGTGAGAATAGATAAGGTTCTAGCAAAGCTGAGGATCTCCTAATGACAGTTGCTTGCAAGTGTTTTGCAAGAGGTCTTGTTCTGTTGTAGTCTGGAACTGGAAGTGGTCCCAAGACAACACTGTCCACAGGAAGATTTCTTTTCCATGTCCTTAAGATTATCCAAACTATTTCTGACCCTCTGATGCATCTTTGATACACTATAGACATGTAATGATATTTTTCATACTTTGTATGTCTGAAGAAAAAAAAAAGATTAAAATTGAGCACTTATTATAGTTAATACTTCTTCAAAATTATCAGTTCCACTATACCTATTGAATATACTCCTGTTTGTAAATTTGTTTGCCCACAGTACGTTCAAAGAAACTTATTACCAAAAAGATCTGCTGCCATGACTGAATTTGAACCAGAGATCAAAACACAACCTATGAAATATTTATGAAAAGAAAAAAGCCAAAAACTAAATGGAACTTTCAAAGGATGAAAAACCAGCATTATGTGTTGGAGGAAAAAAAAAAAAAAGGAAAAGTATGCATCATTTTAAAGCTATTTAAGAATGCGGCCTTAAATATCAAATTATGATTGTAATTTCCATCATTCCACTCAGAGACAACTGCAAAGACAGAATTCAGGCACTAATTCAGATGTTGAATTTTGTGATTGCTGGAAAATGCAGGTAGAATCTTGTTATCTAACAGTAACATCTGAAAAGCACATTTTCAGATGGAGAAATCCCATATTAGAAAAGACCTACATTAGCAAGGTGAAGCCGAGTGAATTCTTTTTCTTTCCTTTTCTGTTAAAAAGAAAATATACGAAATAGTAAGTACTTTTCTATTTTAAGTTCTCTTTTTAATATAAAGTTAAAAAGCTAATGAGAAACAAAATCCTAGCAATGCGCATTCAAGCAGCTATTAACTACAACAACAGGAGAAATTCAGTGATGTAAATGGTTTGTAAGCTTTGAACACACAGGATGTGCAAGCCAATGAAGTGTTAAAAGACAAAATTTTAAATTACCAGAAAGAAATGGTGAAAAGAATGTTAATACTCTTTTTATTGTGAACATTTCCTTTTCACTCTCCCATAAATTAGCCTTCCTAGTTAAGAACTATATAAAAGGGAAAGGAAAATATTTAGAGAATATTTTTCAAAGAGGCATGTAATAATAAAGTGAGTAATTATAATAGCATTAGGACACTCAGGAGTGTATTTTACAGGGTCATTAATAAGGTTCATGGGAAGCTGAAAGCACATGGCCTTTGGCCTCATGCCTCACAACACACATGGGGCATACTTTAACGGCTCTGTAAAGCACACCCTATTGTGTCTCAGTGCTTTAATAAAGCCTTGCAGATGAAATGCAAAACCATTTTCAGTTGAGCTACAGTACTTTGCTAAAGTTGAAAGGAAAATTATAGTCACAGAAACAAATCAATTAATGTGCAATACATTATATCAGCAAGTAGAGAAGGAAACAAACTTTTGGGGAAAGAAATTAATTTACCCATATGTTTCTGGTTGAAATCAGTGAGGTGATACCAATAAATGCTTACCAAATTCATGGGGCATTAGAACTTAAATAAGGAAAACACATTAGGGATATGTCTGATTTTTCTTTCTGAAATTATTTGGATCTGTAGGGCACTATGCCTCTATTTCTATTATGTACTTCTGAACTGAACACTTCATTATCACTTAATGAAAAACAAAACAATCTAAAAAATGTTTACAGCAAACCTACGGCAATGTAAAATTGCTCAACCAGAATCCTGGTGGAAAGTGTTGAGGAGATGAACAAATTATAATGAATGTGGGAGATTTCATGAAATCAACATTCAACAGCTGACAGAAATATACAGCAAAAGTCATTTTTAAAATCAGAATTCTTGAATGTGTAGTGAATCTCTTAGAGAAAGACCGCTCATCATTTTTTATTCTATTTCATTAGAATCTTGGCACATAAAGAGTGAAATATTACTGCAGAATAATGAAAAACCCCAAATTTAATTTCTCTTTTGCTTCTCGTTTTGAGCAATGATAAAGCCCCTGAAACATCAAGACATTTCGAACACTTAAGATTTCTCATCTTACTTTTTTTCAAAAATGTTTGGCTTGCAGCATGTACAACACAAGAGATACTCAAAACACTTCTATAAAAAACTATCTATTATTTGTGTTTGATTGAAGACAATTTTCATACTTTGCTTAAGAAGGGATGTTAACCAATATACATCAGACCTGTACTGCTGCCGTGAGTTTTGGGTCCTCTAAATCTATTGCTCACATTACTGTTTTGAACCATTTAAAAGTTCTGTTACAACCTTAAAATACAAATCTTGTTCAATTAAAAAATATCACGAGGCATTACATCAAAAAAGTATCAGATTAATATTTGAGCTAGTACCTCTGTAGGTAAACTACATTGCACATATACACACACACAGAACCATAAAATTTGAGCAGCATTATGCATTGAAATTTGTGAAAAATGAGAGCAACATTTGCAAAAGAAATCCCTGTCAAGTTTTCTGTTGCTTCCNTGGGAATTCAGAAGTATGCTATTTACATGTCCTGCTACTTCTATAAAAAGTGTCAAACGAATCTTCATTTGCTTCTTTCTGGGCATGAACCAGAGGTCAGGTAAGACACTGTAAAACTCAGGAATGAAGAGCACCCGCCCCACTGAGACTGCACACAGATCTAACCCAGATGCTGAGCTGTAGCATATTTCTTACTACCTTTCTGCCTAGGTCGAAAATCAGAATATTGGAAACTCAGAGGGTTATTTCCGTGTTGGAATGCTCTGCAGTGAGATCAGGTTTCATAAAAGTCCTAATTTATCCCCACCGCTTGGCTTGCAGTAAGACAGATCCTTTCCTGGGAAGTTTGGCATCCTGGCAAAAGCAGAGCAGACCAAATTCTGTTTGCTTGTAAGGACAAGGCCAAGTCTGGCACCCTGACAGGCCTACCATCACATGACAGCCAAAGGCTTAGGATGTTGTATACAGGTTATTTTGTATACATGAAACATTTGTAGTATTGTAGATTAGAGGTTTTGCACAGGGATCAATGATAGTGTAAAAGTAATTCGGTCAGATATTACTTAGGGAAAAGTGAAGGTAGCCACACATAGCGAGATGAAAAGAATTACAAATATCTTCACGTAGGATAATAAGGTCAAAAAATTTTGATATTTTCTCAGGCAGTAAGATGTCTATAATTCGTCTTCAGTGAACACTTTCTCTTCCCTATTTTGCAAATATTATCAAGCTGAAGTTTATTATGAGCTCAAAGATTAATCTGCTATTTGGAAAAAATGGAATATTTTTATTTTATGATTAAATATTGATCAAGGGAATTTATCATACCAACAGTAATTTCTCTACAGAAATGACACAAACAGCTCTTATGCCAAAATGAATATTTTTAAGTTTCCTATTTGTTGTTTTTCTGTTTATCAAAAAAAGAGGTCTAGCGACAAACATTAGAATAAACCTGTTACTTAAAGTGTACCTATACCAAGGTAGAAACCTATTCAATGGCAAACAAAATGATGTCTTTGTGCCCTGAAAAATAAAGAGACGGGTATGTATCCATCTATCTAAGCAGATGGATAACGTCAATTTGTTGTGCTAGAAAAAGCACAAATAGAAAATAGAAAAGAAATGGTTCATTTTAAAAGTGCACTGTATATTCAGGGTTCCCATTTCATAAATATCTTGCCTGCTGTGCACTGCAGTTGACCCTTTAAACATATCTAGTCAATAACCTATTGTTTACTGCAAGTCTATTTTGTCATTTTGATGGTAAAGTTTCAAGTGTGGCAATCTTCCTTTCTCTGCTTCACTGCATACATGACTCCCTTTGGCTGGTACTAGCTCACAAAAAAAGGCACCAAAATGTCATCAATTAGAGCTGGTTTGAGATCCAAATGTTAATTCTATTAACGGACCTATGAAATTAGGACACTGCAAATCTAGATGAGCTGTACTTGGGCCTCCTGCAATCTGGTCTGACCTGAGATTACCTACTGTATTAAATAAGAATCGTCTAATACATTTTTAGAATTCTAAGTATGTGTAAATCAGACCACATGAAGTACAACACGAGAGGGAATAGATACCTGCAGTATGCTATCTTAACCTCTTCTATGTATCCAGCATCAAATTCATTTGGAGTGCTTCATACCAAGAAACAGTGATGCCCAAGGATAAGGTGGGATCAGATAAGGCCTTCTGGACAAGTTCCCTACTGCATAATAACCAAATAATAAAATTTCATTTATAAACAACTTAATATTTATATCTCTAATGGAAACTTGTTATGAAACTGTCAAGGGTCCCCAAAAGTATTTACGAATTGCATTCTCTGTGTGTTCTTCCAATTCAGAAAACTTAAATGAATGATTTTTAACTGCATGTTTTGATGTGTTTTGCTATTAATTTCCCATCTTTACTTTCACTGTAATGTATTTTTAATTAGGCAATAATATATAATTTTCTATTCATGTATCATTTTTACTCAGACATATTAAGAAAGGGAGAATAGAAAGGCTCATCAGAGACCCTTTGGTGGTACAGCGAAGCTGGAATAAAATGCCGTTTCCTGACAGTACCTTTAAAGTTTCATAAAAAGATAATGGATGTGCTTGTCACTGCCACTAATGATCAAACATTTTCCCAGTTTTACTGGATACTAAATTGTGAACTATAAAAGAAAACTCCACAGTCTAAGCAATGTAGCAAAAAGAATCTTACTGCATTTTTTTAATCTCCTCTGATGTCTAACAAACCTTCTTATTCCACTGTTAATTAAACTGAATAGTCACTATGACATGGGTGGGTGAAATTTACTTCTACTAAAGTGAAGACGCTTATTTTCAGGAGTCAAGACAACTCTCCAGGTTGCAGAATAGGGCATGATGGGTTATATACGCAAAAATGCTTAAGTTACACAGGACACTAATTCATCACAACATCTTTATGAAGTTGACTAAAGCTTTTCTAATCTACCATGAAGCAATTTTTGAAAGGGTTATGTCTAAAATCAACAGATGTTTTTGAGAGCATCTACTGAATGTATTGAAAATATATCCCCTGTTTAATATTTTCAGTAGTATTACCATGAGGGAAGCATAAAGAGACAAGGAAGAAAAAATAAAATTATTACCAAAATAAGGATCAATCAGTTTGACAGATTAACACTGAAGAAATCAGATATAATTGAAAGCACTGGAAAAAAATTAGTTTTCTGTTCAACTCAGTAGGAAATAAAAATCAGAACAAAACAAGACAGCATATTCCAGTCAATCACAATGGAACTAGACTCCTGAAATAGGCAGGTACTTCAAAACTGTTCTGAATTATTTTTCATTATAATATGTTCTCATCCTTGTGTTCATGCAAATGGTCAAACAGGTAATCCTTCGTCCAATGAAAAGGTTCACTAGGCTATGTTCTGGAATTGCTGTAGTAATGGTAACAAACCCTTGTAAGTAAACTTACTCATCAGAGAAAGGCCATGCATTATTTTCTGCCTGTTGGGAATGCGCAATGTCCTGCTGAAGAGTGAGAACATGGATAATGGCAGAAATGCTGGGCTTGGGATATATTGCCCAATACTAACTGCAGGGCTGAGTCTTTATATTTCACATAGCTCTTTAGCCAATACCTTACTGCTGGTTGGCTGTATTATGCATAGCAGCAAAATGTACTTTTAAGCCTAATGTATTTTCCAAAGATATGTATTCTGGCACACAGCAGCAAACAATGTTAAGGCATAATAAGACTC
>VXAL01011820.1:1155-47425 GCA_013399475.1 Chauna torquata
GGTGAAATGCTTAAAAAAAATTACTGGGTTCTGGATATTTTCATTTCTTCTTTCTTCTAAGTATCAGGGAGATTTAAAAAAAAAAAAGTCTTTGCAAAATGTGGCAAAAAATGGAATGAGGTGCTCCCCTTACTGTGCCAGAGCTTGAGAAAAGGAAGAAGAGGATACAGAATGGAAATGCTGAAAGGTTGAACAGATACAGACATTAAGCTGCAGAGCCCTATCCTATCCCTTTTGTAACCCGACCTGTCCTGGAGAATTTTAAAATCCATATCATGAGGCATTTTGTGTCCTGAGGGATATGGAACTAGCAAAGATGCAACAGTGACAAAGGAAAACGTGGTTTCTTGGGTGGATTTTATTTTGAAGTGCAGTCCTGAGGAGGCACAGGGGTGAGGGAAGAGCAGCACTGATGCTTGTTAATATCAATACCCTGAGTATAGTGTTTGCTGTCAGAGGTAATTTAGGGTTAGATTAGAGCAGTGCAGAAGGAAATTCACAGCTGTGGATAATGGGCCCCAAAAAGGCAAAAGTGTCCCTGGTATGATCCTAATGGAAGAACCTCCGCCCCCTCCCCCGACACTTGTGAAATATAATTCTTACACCTCATCTATTATCAAGGAGGATCTGAACAGGAGGAGAAGGCTCTAAAGTCACGGATTGAGTTCATTGAACCTTGCTCAGAGATTTGCTTCTTCAGACCTCCAGAAAATGGTAGAGGAGGAATGGCATACGTACAGAACTGACGTTAATCCCTGGGGCAGTAGGAAGGCATCTGCCTTGTAGTTATCAGTTAAAAAGTAAGTACAAATACTAATCTTGACCTTCAGTTTAAATAAATCATTTGTTATCAAAAGAAATGATGTAATGATATCAAATAATAAAATGTAGATTAAGAAGTTCCTAATTCCTCAAATTTCTAGTATCACATACCAATTGTAGCATATACCTACAATTGGGAGACAGATCATGCCAATAAATTAAACCTAATCCCCGCTTTTCTTATTTTGTGTGTAGTCTTTGTGAAACATGCAGGGGTAAAAGGTTTAAATCCCAGTTTGGATCATTTTTGAGGGAAGGTACTTTGGCTGGTGTAGGTTTTACTAAGGTCGTCTTGACAGCAACTTTAGAAATGTTTTAAGTGTTAATGTTAAATGTTTAAATGTTTCTTTTTTTAGTATTAGATCTGAATTTCTCTTCAGAAGTTCAACTTTAAAATTTTCACAATAGTGGAAATTGCACCTCTACTGAATGGAAAAGTAGGGGTCTCAAACTTTCCTATCCCCCTAGAACTAAAATGACAGAACTTTTCTTCAAAGGATGATTACTTATTAATTTCTGGAGGTGTAAGAAGATATTTTTTTTTTTTTTCCCCCCCGTGTACGCATAAGAAAAACTAATAAAGGGAAAACCAGGACTAATAGATGTTTTCTGTTTAAATCTAAATCTATTGAGACCTTTGTTCCTTCCCCACACTTTTACGAAATTGTACACTCAAGATTTTATAGAGGTAATGAATAATGACTAGGAGATGGGTGACCTATATGGCAGTATGTAGGTGATATTTTATGAAGATATAGGAGCAGCTGCTCATAGTAATTCCCGTGTATTTGGTATGAAGGGGGAAGCAGAACAGTTTCAGTCCATTCCCATTAATCTCTTGGAAGTGGGGCAGAAGTATTTGCTGATCAACAGTGTCAAGTCCTGCAAAGAAATCCAGTAGGATGAATTTGAGAGAATTTTCCTTGCTTATGGCTGGAGGTTATCCATCAGGGCTCTAAGTCTTGTGTTAGTAGCTTGCCTTAAAATGAAGCCTGTCTGACAAGGATCCACAATCCTGTCAGCTGACAGGTGGCAATAGAGGCTATTTTTGCTGGCTCTTCAGTCAATACTCTTAGAAAAAGGGAAGCTAGGCATTAAGCATTCATCTTCAAAATTCATAGAGTTAAGGAGTGCTTTTTTAGTGTTTAAGTATTCATCAAAGTAGTAAATGTTTTGGGGTCGGTGTAAGATTATACATGGTACTGAGATCTCCTGCTGCTATTTGACTCTAAGTTATTTCATTGTTGCTCAGTTTCCCATCATTGCTGCTTGCATGATTGAGAGGAATTTCTGGAGATGGTTGTTTAAGTCTTTTTTTTTTTTTTNTCTTTGTGAATATAGACATTTCCTCACAGAAATAGTACCATTTTCTAGCTTTGCGAGAAAGCAACCTGGGTGTTCAGAGTTACGGGATGGAAAAATTTGGTGGGCTGTGACTTTGCTTCTTTATGGACGAGAAGTCACATCTCTCTGCCTTCTTTACTGGCCGTGACATAGGTCTACAGTTGCTTATGGGACTTGGGGGATATGGCAAGGCCTTTTCTGTTGAATTTCTGTGTAATTCCAAACAGTGTGAACTTTTCAAATCACTTGAGAAGTGCCCCAGATGGTGTGACATTCTGCTTCATGGGAAGATTTTGAAAGTATTCCCTTTGCATAATTTGTAGTTAACTATTTCATTATGTTTGAAATGGGAGAACACCAAAGCTGAGAACTCTGTTGACATTTTGGTGGTGTTTGTTTAACCTCCTAGTGCACAGGCTGCATTTGTTGAAAAATATTATTCTTACCTTTGCAAATCATCAGTAATTAATTCCCTTGGAAATATCTACTGCTGCACACAGCCAGCTTGGGAGTCTGCTGACAGATCATAGTTTTACATCAGGTGCTAACAAATTGATTATTAAATTACGTAACTAACTGATTTATAGCAGCAACTTAATTTTTGTGTCTCTAATGTATTCACTTACTGTGTTTTAACATAATGCAGAGCAGTTGTATTGCTTTGTTGCTTCTAATGGTGAATTTAGCACAGCATATAAGATCTGAATTGGCTTGTCTGATACAAGAGTTAGTGATGTATCACAGGCTTGTGAAGTGCACGAGATATTCGGTGGTTTTCAGCTGAGATATTCACAGCTAAGAATGTCCGTGTTAATTCTATGTGCTTTTTAACTTTCACTAAATTGTAGCTACGTTTACCAGCATGATGAGAGTTTTCTACAATTGCTGTGTAGCTTGCAGTTTAAGCAGTATATTCTTGAGTCTTGGTCATGCTGTGAATGATAAGAAACTGACTACATGCTATGGTGGAGCAGCTTATGTTCAACTCCCAGAACATACGTAAATTGTAATGGTAGAACACATTAGCTCACTGGGTGTGATGTAAGTCACTGACTGAAGACATTTTTAGGAGACATAGGGGTAAATTTTCAAAACACTCTGCAAGGTTTTAACTATACAGTGTTTGCAGAAATATCAAATAGGTGTCATGGTTAAAGGGAGCAGCTTGGTAATGTCAATACTAGAAGTAAACACTAAAGAAAATTTTCCTTTGCTGGTGACATTTTTTGTTGGTCTTAGTTGTGCCTTTGATGTAGAATTACAAGCTACTTGAAACCAAGGGGAGATTTTTTTTTTCTCCTTGGGCTCAGGAGGAAGCCTAATGTAGATCACAGCAGTGTTTTTAATGAACTTGTGAAATCAAGGTCATAGTTCTGCTATCACTTAAAAATAATCCTGTCATAAAGCAAAGCTGTAGTGCCAGATGTGTGGTGTGAATTGTCAAGTATCTTAAAAATTTTGTTCCCGCATAATGATACATTCAGTGATACAGAGCTCTGCACCACTGAGATTAGAATCTGTCATCTGTGGCTGAAATTCATAACCATATGATGGCTGTTACATAGGTAATGTGAAATGGGTATGCAATTTCATTCGTTTCCTGGTGTGTAAATGTCCAGGTCACAAAAACTTAGATGACAATTTTCAGTAATTGGACCTTTGTTAGCAGTCATATGAGAGACACCGATAGCTTAGTGGACATGGATCCAGACCTGATAGGTGGCTCTTTTGGAGCTGAAATGAAGCACAACAGCAGTAGCTATTGATATGGCCCTTTAGGTTTCTCTTCTGTGATGTTTTCTAGAGAAACCACTTTTAATACATTTAAAAGCACTAACACTAATTAAAAATATAGCAATTCTAAAAGGTAATCTCATATTACTTTTTCAGTTGGATATTAGTTTAAAATGTTTCTGTATTCATTTTTATATTTCTTCATAGATTTTTAATAGAATATTGTAAGTACTTTTAACTTTACAGTCTCTTTAATTTTAATTACCTTTATTTAAAAAAAGAACAAAATATTATTCAAAAAATAAAAATCTCATGAAAAAGGCTGAAGCATAATTTTATTTCTTTTATAAAACCCAATTAAATGCACTTGCAATTTAAAAGTGACTACATTTTATAGTTTTATAACTCTAGAATTCTCTTTTTAATTAATTGAGCTGACAGATTTAGGTATAGAGTGCATATTTTGCCTCTGGTAGTTATTGTGTAATTGGTATTAATGAAGGATATTACAATTTGGATAGGTGGAATATAGTGTTGGTTCATTTGTGGGTCCTTTCCATCTTACTATGATCTGTTACTTCATAACACATACGACAATTATCAAATAGAGTTACAATCTTTTTTTATAAAAAAAGTGCCATATTTGCTTTTGCAGCGAATTATGATGGTATTTTCTGTATTACTGCAGTACTCACGTGCCCCAGTCCTCAAACAGGAGGCTGTTATACCTAAAACAGCATCTATGTTGAAGAAACTTGTTCCTTTTCCCAGCAGATTTACAAATCTGTAAATTAATTCTTGCCAGAGCTTTTCATAAACTTTTAGAAGAGATGATGAATCATTCAAAGTTTCCTCAAATGCACTCTCAGTCTTCATAAGGCTTTGTTTTCCCCTTGGCAAATGCATCTTGAACAAGCAAAATGAACTTGGCTTTAAAATATTTTGATAAAATATGCCTCAAAAGGTTGGATACCTTTTTAAAACTACGATCTCAAATATCCTAGCAAATAGCCTGCTTGCGCGGTGTTGAGTGAGGCTGCAAAGATGAAAAAAGCGCTGCCTTTGTGCAAGATGGTTTGAGCAGAAAGAGAGAACCTTGCCTTTAAAAGGACAGTCCCCTTTGATCTTCAGTTTCTTTTGCAGATGCAGCATGTATATGAAGATATTACATGTGTGTCGCTGCCCAAAAGGAAAATCAGAAATTCAGCACTTCAGAAAACAAGCTTCCCAAAGTGCACAGATGTTTCATACTGCTTCTGAAGCTTTTCGTTAATTTTTTTCCAAATTGGCACAAGTACAGATAGATTCTTAACTTCTTATAAAACCAGAACATACTGGTAACTTCCCAACAGGCTTGAAGTTGAAATTCATTTTAATAAAGACATGTAGCCTACTGTTTACATCAACGATCATGCACAAGTTTCAGGATTTAGCTAAGGTATATTTGATTCCGCCAGAAATGTTTTTGAAAACTTGGCTATCAAAATCTCGGGTTTTCAAACATGCGTGAAGGAACCTAATTCACTCTAGGTTTGTTTGACAACATGGGACTTCATTTTTCATGTTCTTTTCCAGAATTCGTTTTGCAGATGCTCAGAATTGAGATATATATGCCTTTGAGCCATGTAGGAAAACGATCTGATGCTGGGTCTCCACCTTCTTTTGTGTGTAGGGCTGTGAGGAAGTACTTGAAAAGAATGGAGGGCAAGCAGCTATTTTTCCTAGTTGTACTTCAGTTATTATGTTTAAAATTAAAGTTTATGTTGGGTGGTTGATTTTGTATTTGTCATGGGATTTGGTCAATTGCAGTAAAGATGAAGTAAGCTGGAACAAATGCAATGATTTTAATATTTTGATGTTAGGATATGACAGGTATTAGTACACAGTTAGTGCAGGGGTGAGACGCAATTTTTTGCCAGGCATTACTTTGTGTGACCTTTCCTACTTAATTATATCTGGAGCAGGGATGCAGACTCAAATCTGAGGTTTGCAGCTCGGGTACCCTTGCTTAGGTCTGGTGCATCAGGTTCTGACTCAACGACAAGAATACAGTATTATTACCCAGGTTTCCTTAATCATGAAACGATCTAGCAAACGCAGATTCATCTGAGGTCTGAGTACCAGAGCCTTTGCTGTGTTTCAGAAGTATCTGAAAACAGAAGAGAAAGAACAGGAAGGGTATTTGTCCTTGGTCTTGCTACTGAGGTTGAGAACACCTCCTTCTCTCTTTCACTGTTTTTCACTTTTTTCCCCTCACTGCTCTCTGCCGTGCAGCACTTTGCTCTTTCTTAAATACGCTTTCCCAGAGGTGCCGGCAGCGTTGCCGAGCGGCTCAGCCGTGCCCTGTGGTGGGTTTGTTGTAGAACTGGCACGGGGCAGCCCCCGCCTCTCCTCACAGAGCCCGGCCTTGCAGCCCAGACCTTGAAGCCTACGCTCAATGCACACATTGACCTGGTTCATGCAAGAATGCAATTAGATGTATGTCACTGAAATTTCTTTCTTGATTCAATTTTATTCTTTAATACTTCTGATTATTCAAGGCCTCTTCACATCCTGATCTGCAATGCTGCCACTTTCGGTGCTCCATGGTGCTTGACAGAGGATGGCCTGGAGTCCACCTTCCAGGTGAATCACTTGGGGCATTTCTATCTCGTCCAGCTTCTGGAAGATGTTTTACGCCGCTCGTCTCCTGCAAGGGTGGTGATGGTATCCTCAGAATCACACAGGTTGGTTAACGTTATGGTGTGCTTTTGATTTAGTTGAAATCTGCAATCCTTAAAGCAGAAAATGCTTATGGCAGAACTGCAAAAGTTTTTGAAAATGAAAGGCCCCACTCTAAAGTATTTGTGTTTGAATGATTCTTATAAAAATAGGATTGCCGATATCCGTGGATGTTACTGCATTTGGCTCTACTGCCGTATATAAAGCGTGTTCTAGTTGTGCAATAGTATGTAGGTCTTTTTTGATCATTCTTTGTATGAATGCAGATTTTCACCGCATTTCAGAACACTTATTGATTTTGCTAGGAGATGGAATAATAATTGATTAAATCTGAATGGCATGACCTATATTGATTTGTCATTCAACAACTTCAACATCTTACCAAGAAGAATGTGCAGTTATTTTAGCAGGAGAAACAATGCAATTAAAAACTGCTAGATGAAATCCAATTGTTTTGTAATGAGAAATTAGGGAATTCAATGCAAACATTAGCTGTATAATATAAATGGGAAATAGTATAGTTAATACATATTAGAAATCTGGCCATGACTCTTTTGGTGAAAATTTTAATTAAAATATTAGATGCTCATCTTTTCTACTGCCATGAGAAGTACAGTTGGCAAAACAGACATTGAGGTTTACCTTATTTCAAACATGTTTGAGATGTTTGTGTTAATAACTGAAAAGAGGGATTTGATTTCAATTAGAAAGTTCCTTATGCAAAATGAATGCACCAGTTCTAAATTTTAGTGGGTCCAAGCCACTTACTGGCTTCTGATTTAGTTCAGGGACTGCAGGATTAGACCTATAATGTCCAACTTTAAACATTACTGTTGATTTCTATTTCACTTCTGGTTGTGTGTAACAGCTCTAGCAAACCCAAAGGAAGAATGTGTGTGTGTGTGTGTGTGTGTGTGTTTTTCCCCTGCCTTCATATTTCTGAAATGTTTTAGTGACCTAGAATGAAGCTTATTTTTTTAATCACGTTTCCATAAGATGTAACCCCAGGGACCTGGTAGAGAGAGACCAGCCAAGGGTCAGGCTGAAACCTTTATCACTTCCAAACACAGGGGCTTATGGTATAAATGACACACTGCAGATAGATTTACTTTTACCATTTTAAATTTATGATGGCTGAAATGAAAGGAAGCAATAGAAAATGCCAGTAATAATCCTCCCTGGTGTTAAAAGACATGAAATGTCTAGTAATTAGGTGGTAACAAAATCTGGACATCCTTATCTTTGGAAATCACACCAGGTCTGTGAAAGCAAGTAGCAGAGTCCTGTTAGGAGTGAGGAAGGCTACTGCGGGGCAGGCAAGATAGCTCTGGAAATAAATCTGCCAACTCCAATCACTTGCCAGATGTGGATGGCACAATGGGATACGTATAAATGAGCTGCTGTTTAATGGGAGATTATGTTGAATTGTCAGCTGCTTGTTCCCCTTTGTAAGTTTGTGTCTGATAGTATTTTAAATGACGTTTTTGTTTTTCACTGTATTAAGTGTTATGTATAACTAGAGCTCACATCTCTGGACATCCTTATCTGTGTTTTCAAAAACATTTTTAAAGTGCTCATTGCTAACTCAGTAAGATCAGCCAAGGTTTATAGAAGCCCATCAAAAAAAAGTAACAATCTATGTCTGAGTAAAATAATAAACACAACTACCAGATTTCCCCCTTTTTAAGGGATCCAGTTCATGTCATATCTTAACATTTAAAATGATCGTTGTAAATAACTCTGATTTTGCCCCCAATCTGCTTAATGGCAAGAAGTTGATGTAAGGAGTTAGTTTAGACATTACGTATTATTGGGTAGTAGTACTTTCTGACCTACTTGAGAACTCTGAGCCTTAAACTATGTTGTAAAACAGAAGTGTTGGTGTCTAATTACTTCCATAAACCTTGGCTGGGTCTTTTTGCTGGAGTCAAGACCCCCTGTTAGGGGAAAAATAAAGTCCCATGTTTGCAGAAAATATTATACTAGACTGCTCCAAGGCAAAATATTTATTTGCCTCTCTGGTTCTTTGTTCTTTTTTTACTTACGTATCTGGATTCAGCACAAATGAAATCTGTTTAAATTAAGCTTTTGGGTACTTTAAGCACATCATATTAAAATAAGAATAATAAGTAGGTTGACTTTCATTCTGTCTTTATTTCTGTGTAGTTAATTTGATTGTACAGCCCTTATCCTACTGAATTCAATGAGATTGCCAACATAAGATTGACTCACTTAAGTACACTTGCAGGACAGGACTCAAATTATGCCAGTGTGTTGCAATTGTACAGTATACACAAAGTATCTTATTTATAGATTATTTTTGGTATCATAAGTGGTTACTTGAGGAATGAATATAGGAAATTCCTCCCAGAATAGTCCTGTTAATTTCAGAAATGTGTGTTATCTAACTGAAAATTATGAGAGAGAAATGTTGTTGTTGAAATTTAAGGGCCAATTCCGCAAGATACAGGACATCCTGGATTCCTCTTGAGTTCAAATACTGTAGTTGCTTTTCTCTAAGTGCATTATAATTCTGTTCACAGAATGGATGTAGAAATTCCAGCTGATCTGTTCATTTCTGGGCATGAGATGTAAAATTAGTAAAGATATTTTAAAACATTTTTCTAGTGTGTACTATAATTATGTTTATCCCTGTTCTCCCTAGCTGATTCTGAAAACTCAGTATTAAAAAGAACCTGCTAAATCCATTTTATTTTTAGTAGCTTCTGAGTGGAACATAGGTCTGTAACTAAATGTAGTATTTTTTTCTAATATTAAGATACACCAGTAAATTGATAAATCAAAATTGTAAGAATTGGAAAAAATACTATATGGAAAATTCCTTTTCTTCATCTAAATGTTTTTAGAACATTCACTACTTTGTTATTAAAAAAAAAGGGGGGGGGGAACAAACAGCTGGTGTTTAATGACTCTGTCAGACCCAATTAAAAAACATCAACTAGTTACTTTGATTTGTGTTCAGCCATGCCATGGGTATACTTAAAAACATTATACTCTGCCAGAACTCATTTTGGCTTTGTTTACATTTATCTTTTAAACATATAAGACTATTGATGGCAAGTTACCAAGGTTATAACCCCTTTATATTCATCAATTTTTAATCTAAAAAAGAGTCTAAGAGGCAGTGAGACTCATCCGTAGTTACTTGAACACTTAAATGAAAGTGTGCAGTATATGAGCACTGGATGAAATAATCAGGGCAAGGGAAGAAGGGGAAATGAAAGGATGCTGGTTTTCTCAGCTTCTAAGACATTGCTATTTTATCCTACATTATTTCCTGCAAGTTAATTGTGCTTTTGTGGATCTATGGCAAATTTTTTTTTTTTAAATTTTAAATAATGTAATTCATAAGATATATGCGATGCCTTTAAAACCTTTTTTTGGACTTGTTTTTACTTATTATTTGTGTTTGTTAATTATTCAATAATTTTACTGCTATATTGTATGGGACTATGCCTTGGGCCTCAAGCAATTTCGAGTAGATAACTTGCAACTGCTAAGTAAGCTGTTGTTTTATTTTGGTTCTGGCCAAGTTCTACTCAGTTGTCTACATTTAATTTTGTCCTTAATGAGAGTGAAATTAACTCTAGGGTATCTAAGGCATATTTACTGTTTTTTAGATTTACAGAAATTAAAGACTCCTCTGGAAAAATTGATTTCAGCCTGCTTTCTCCATCTAAGAAGGAGTATTGGGCTATGTTGGCCTACAATCGTTCCAAGCTTTGCAATATACTGTTCTCCAACGAGCTGAACCGACGCCTTTCTCCCCATGGGGTGACGTCTAATTCAGTCCATCCTGGAAACATGATGTACTCCTCCATTCATCGTAGCTGGTGGGTGTATACCCTGCTGTTTACCTTGGCTCGACCTTTCACCAAATCCATGGTAAGTGAATGACTTACAGTATTTTACACATCTTCAGTTTTCAAATCAGGGGAGTAGAGTTATAAAAGTCCAGATGTATGTATTTGCTTTGACCTCTTGCCTTTTATAACTACTACGCTGATTTTAATGATAAACATAATCTCAAGATAGTGAGTGGTCTAGAAAAGGATACTTCAACCATTTTAGATTAAATATATCAATCTGCAGTAAAGGCACCATGTTAGATGGGTTGCGTGACTTCCATGTTTGAATATGCAATTTTCACTTGCTGAAGGTAGTTATGTATTTTAGGTGTGGGATAGTTTAGAATTATTTCTGTGCTCAGTATATGTAAAACATCAAAAAATTTCTTTGGTTTTTAAATGGAATATGCCTGACTGCATTTTTTATGTAAACAAATGGCCTAGTTAGAAAAGATACTACAGGCATTATTAATGGCTGAGGGAAGGTGCTTTCAGTGGTAAAAGCACCTTCATTCATATTTAAAAATAAAAACAACAATGATTTTCTTGATTCTTATAAAGAACTGAAGACAGTGGGAGTTTTCCTTTTGTCTTCACATCGGACTTCGGATTGGGACGATGATGCAATGAAAGGCTATGCTGTTCTTTCGTAGCCAAGGTTACAAAGCTTCATCATATAAGAAATTTCAGCATCTCCAGCACTTGGAGGCGGTTACCCTTATCTCTTGAACCTCTGACGTGGGTTACTTTTAAGGAGTCTGAAGTCATTTTCTGAGCAGAGGATGACTTTTACTTCATTGAGACCTGGCATCCTTTTAACCTTACTGACTGTTTCTCATCCTTTTTTTTTTTTTTTTGGCTGACAAAGAATGGTATTCCCAAAAAGGGAGTGAGGAGAGGAAGTCTCCCTTGCATATTTGCAGCTAGGAGTCAGGGAAATGAAAAAATTAATACCCCTGCAGAACTTACTTAGCCATGGCAATTTGTTCAGGCCCAAACCAGGCCCCTTTTACAGAGGATTTCATGACTGACGTAAGTAGTTGGTGTGTAACATAACTTACTATCTCCTGAGCTGGTGATAGAGACCAAATTAATTGCTTTGATTTGAAAAACAACAGAGAAGCAATTGTTGGAGCTTAATCTACAGCATAACCTGTAGAAGTTGAGCAAATCAGTGGTGGAACTTGTATATCTAGCTGCAAAAAAAAAAGGATTGCTTGTACGTTGAAATCCAGTTCATACTGAGATAATGAAATTCATCTTAATTTTTACTGGGTTAATATAAGTGGAAAACACATCTTAGAGTGCTTAAAACTCTGGTTATGTGTCCAAAAATGAACAGCTTCTTGAACAATACTGGATTTTCAGTAACGCCTATGGAGCAAAAATATAAACAGGCTTTCTAGCATGGTGTACTGAGAATGAGACAATCAGAAGAGCCGTCACACCTCTAACCTCTACCTGCAGTTTGCAGCCTGTATGTATGCAAAACCTATATATGTCCATGAGATTGGTAAGTGAGCCTTCTGGCACCTTGGGACAAGTAATAATGTCTTTCAACTGCATGTTTCTTTACCAGAACTTTTAAAACCATGTCTCTGCTGTGTTAGTGATAGTTTATACAACAAATCCTTGAAGTTCTCCTGAGAATGGATAAATGAATGTTATCAACATCCAGTGAAAAGGATCCAGTCTGTGGAACTTTTATGAATTGTTAGTTTTATTTGCTCTGACATATTTTCACAGAGGAACCTTTTGTGTTTGTTGCTCAGATAAAGTCATCCTCCAAGGAACAAAATAAAATGCTGAAGTTCATTTTGAAGTCTGTAAAACAATTGATAGATTTTTTGATAGTATCTTTTCATTTATGGGTGCTATGTAAAAGAGAATACAAAATACAGTACAAAAGATACCAGCACTGAATAACAGTGCACCCTGGTCCAAGCCTAATTGCTTCAGTAAGTCCTTTTGTGTTTGTATGTAATTCACTGAGGTTATATGAATGTTACGATGGTGGGTATGGGTGAGGGTAAGCATCAGTCTTGTAACTCATTGCAATATTAATTTTTATGTTCCCTTGAACCCTATCACAAACCCGGAATAGATTTTGCTGAGGATCTTTCTGTGGGCATCCTCTCAGTATTTCTTTGGCAGCTAACCCCCGAGTTTTTTGGTCAGAATACTGGGTGCTTACCTGAGAACTTAAAGCTGCAGTCTCGAGGTTATGAGCTGTATGTTCTTGTGGTTTGCAAGGATGTCTGCATTGCACAATGCAGCATGATGCAGCAACATTTCAAGTAGTTGCTACTGAGCTGGATCCATACCAGGAACTGGGAGATTCATGTCAAGCCTGTGTTGAAAGAGGTAAGGTTTATCAGTTCTGGCAAGGTGCCATGCAGGTTTGTCTGTACCCATTTTGAGCTCTTGAGGCAGTAGCTTTACCTGCTGCAGTATTGTGGTAAGTGGAGAGCCTAACCCTTCTGGAGCTAGTTTGAAGCTCTTTGCTAAATTTTGAACTACAGAGGCTCCTGGACTTTGTACAGATACATTTGCACATATAAATATATGCAAATATGTATGCATACACGTGTGCACATTGACTGCAGCTGCACATACCTGATTCTAACTGGGGCCTTTTCATATTGTTGTAGTAAAAGCTGTTAATAAGACATAGTTAGATCTTTAATTTGTATTTCACAAAGATGGACTAACTACATATTTTGAGAGCGGTGGGTAGTTCAGAATAGCACTCACAGTTACTGCTCTTTTGGAATCTTTGAAGCTATGTGCAGGAGAAAATTAGAAAGTACATTTGTTTCCTTACTACTTTATTCAGAAAAATACAATTCTTATGTTCTGTCCTGGCTCCAAGTTACTACTGACAGCCTTAGTTTTCGTGTATCTGACTTAGTTATCATTTTCTATGGCCCTTAGAAAATTATCTGAATAAAGTACTAGAAATCACAGCAGTTTAGCTGTGATTATTTTATTTCCAACAATAAACAAATATACAGTGTGTATGTGAAAACTTTTTTTTTAATTGTAGTCGTTCAATTCTTGATTGTTGAATAGCTCCACATTGTCTGATGAGGATGTAATGTTTTCTTCACAAATGTGTGTGCATACTGTGAATCTCTATTTTTGGGAGAGGTCATGCAGCCTCTGGCACGTGGCTCTTGGGATACTCAGCATGACAGAATTTAGCTTAGGAAACACTGCCGGTAGCTGTTTAGTTTTAGCTGATTCCCTGAGGCACTGAGAAGCAGTATTCTAATATCACACTTCTTATTTTTCTGTTTGCTGTTATTTGCTGTGACTACGCTGACTCAGTTTCAGTAATTAGGACACTTCACAAAAGTCATGCAATTTTAAACTTCTGCTTAAGGAATAGAGTTGCAGGTCACCCTTCCTTATAACCTCGATTTCCTAAAAAGAACAAACATACTTAGATATGATTGGTCTATCTTTCAAGTGTGAACCTTTTAGATATATAATTTTAGTTTTTTTCTGTAAGTGGTTCATACCTTACTGAAAGAAGTGCAACTTCACATTTCTAAACCTGTTTATGAGTGCTTACAGCATAAAAATTATGGTATGTTTGTGCTGTCTGTAATGAACTTTTCTGTTGAATCACAGAGAGCTGTCTGGCCAGCTTTTGAAACATAATACAGTATTTATATTACTGATGGTTATAGGTGCACAGGAAGTACTTATATGAAGTAGAGCACTGGAAACTGAAAGACTATTCCTTTTTTTCCCCCCACCTCTTTTCAAGATCTAAAATATACAAGGATTTGTTAGACAGAACTGGAAAACAAGTATTTTTTGTAGAAAGCAATAGCTGCAAATAAATTGCTGTTTTATTACTGCAGTTAAATGCAGCTCTACTAATGTTCAAAGGACCTCTCTTTTACTTACCTCTATATAGTTACTCAGTAAATTGGAGAAGCTTACAATATAATTAAATGTAAATTGAAATAAGTGGCTACTGTAAGTAACAGATGGGAAGAAAAGCTCTGAATGGATCATGTGTGTAGGCCATGCAGATGCTGTGCATAGGCCATGCAGATGCTCACTGGGTTTGATCTAAGACTTTACGGTTTTGTTCTCTTGTGTTTTTTCCTCCTTTTTTTCTTTTTTCCTATCTCCTCCCTGTTCCCCTCATCTCTCTTTCCCTTTTCCCCCCTTTTTCTTTTCTCTTCTAGAAAGTTGGCTGAAAACAAGTTTGACTAAGTGGCTTCTTTTGTTTTAAATTAATGCTAGTCATTCAGAACCCATCTGATTTTTTACTACTTACATAAATGAAAACTAAATAGATTTATTGTAAGTTTTGAGCTTAAGCTGAATGTTATCTAGTGTCACCCCCAGATGATTTTGTGAGTATACAGTGGCATATAAAATTAGAAGCAGAGTGCCATTATCGCACACTTGTGATAGTCTTACATAGAACCAAATATTTTTGTTGGCAGGTAATAGAGCAGAAAGAATATCATGTGTTGGTGTAGCAAGAGCTTAACAGATGTTTCAGTGAACTAAATTTTCAAATCCTTTTACATTAAGAAATGGCTAGGGTTTGTAGAAGTTCTGAGACTATTGGGTTACATTTCCTGTTGCAGTGTAAAGCCAGCCATTGTACTAGAGTTTTAGCAGATGTTACCCCTTTTAAAGGTTGGGAATAAAATATTGGTTCTGTTGCTGAGAGATAAATTACGACTAGAAGAGCTCAACCTGTCACCCTTAAACCTCCAGTTAGCCACAGTAAGACCATTCTGCTCTTAATTTTTCAATGTTTAAGAAGCTGATACTTGAATTACACTTAAATTTACATCTCCTCCCCCAAAGATAGTAGCTTTTCAGAATTGGATTTTGAATGTAAAATATTTGCTATCGAGAATTATAAGGAATACTTTTAAGGGTCCCAGAGTCTTCTGAATGTCTTAGTTTATGTAAAACAATGAATTCGTGTTGTTCTGATATTATCCCAGGAGTGTTTTGGGCAGTTGGCATGTATTTCAGTGCTCATGCAGGCAGGAGAAAACCCCTGTGCCTACGGCTGCTTCAGTGGTTTTACTTTTGACATATGTTGAAAGTGCCTGAATTTAAATTGCATGTGATGATTTGCACTCACACCTAACATCAACTTAGAAATGCAGTTCTGGCAAGAAATGAATCTACACCTACAGAAGTGACTTGCTTCTACCTAATGGTCACATCTGTTTGCTTTTGATAGAAGTTCAAAAGAGACCTTACAGTCCCATCATCTCTTCTATTTGTCCTCCGTTCTTCTCTAAAGAAGCTGGAATAACCCTTAGAGCTGGGGATAGTATTCCCTCTCTAAGTAAACATTTTTGCTGTCCAGAGATTTGTGTGGGCTGTGTTGAATTGATCTTGGCTTCCATTGCTGAATTCACAGTTCAGGCCAAACTCTGCTCTCAGCTGTGCATGTGCAACTTCAAGAGCAGTCTCGGGCTGGGTGGGTATATATGTGTTTCAGACTAGATTTTGGCCTATGTTTTCTCTGTTGGACATTCATGAAAATGCATTGGGGTTTCTTGAAAAGCAACAGGCAGTTCATTTTGAAAAGAGCCTCACAGTTTATATTTGATCAAAATGGCAGTTTCTTTTCTCAAATTGAAGTTTGGGCAGAAAGTGAAAGAGGAAGGGAGTGTGAAGGGGGACTGACTACTGAATATTGGCATTTGTTGTGGAGTTTGGTATTTCTTTGGAGAGTTTATAAATCACATAAACAATTCTCCTGTTTTATGTATTAATGTCCAAAGTGTAAATTTTGAAGTGATGCTAACCAACAACTCTCTTTTTTAACACGGGTTTGTGGAGTGTAACACACTAGTAACATGGAGGGACAGTTATTTTGCTGAACCCTGACAGCATATGCTTCTTTGCGGAACATTGTCATCATATAAAATTGACTGAATTGGGTAAAAGGAAAGAAGGCATATGTGGAAGAATATTTTGATTGATTGTAATAGGATGGTAAAGTAATACCCCTAAAGTAGTAGTTAATCATTTTGGAAGGATGGTGCAAAAATTCTTCCATGCACTTAGAATTTGTGTCCTATCTATTAACAAAATGTCATATAAGCTAGCTTATTATTAAACCTACCTTTAACTGATATGCATTTTAACTTCCTGCTAAAATAAGTGTAGCAGGAAATAAGAGGGTAAATTAAATCAGTCCCCCATAACCCTTACCACAGGAATGGAAAGTCATTATGAAAACCTATCCACAAGCCAAACAGAACAGTTCAGGGTTTCTGTGTGCAGAGCAGTGCTCGGTGGGGAGCAATGGCCGTGGAATTTGCTATGTCCTGCACACCCTCATAGGTGTTTGTGGAGCAGCTCTGTTATGTCCCATAGTTTTGTGGAGGAAGTAAGGAATTTCTTCCTCTCTCCCTAGGTCCTTGCAGAATTTCAGAACGTCCTGCCAAGTATGTGGGCTGCAAGACAAGCATACATTTGGTCCATAACGTTTTATATTACAAGTAATTAAATTAGAATTTGAAATTAAAAAGCGTATTTCCCCATTTTCAGCCTGTAAAATCCTTCTTGGATTAGAAAGCTATATATACACCTTGTGGAATGTCTGCATACTGGTTTGAGTTGCCCACAAATGCTAATCTTCTGTGCAACCTCCTTCCAGCCCCAGTCTGCTACTGTACCGTCTCCGGCTTGAAGTCTGGAAAAGATTGGCCTCATAGGTAGTCAGAAGCATGGAACAGGATATCTTTTTTCTGAAATTTGGAGAAAGTCAGTCTTACATTCAGTTATTTTCACTTCTTGATTCAGATTGTTACACCATTTAGAAATGAACGTCCTTGTTGAATAAAGTGTGCGTGTGTGAGATTTGTGGGTGTAAGCTGCATTAAAAGCAAAATATTGAGTGCCTAACAAATGATTGTAAAGAAAATCCTTTTTATTTTCCCACTCTGGTATGATTTGTGCATGATTTCTTTCTTGTCTGAAAGGCCCAGACTTTTCTTCACTGTACGTTTTCTCCTGTGTTCTTTTGCAGTCCACCAAACAAGATTTCAAGTTCCTGATATTTTATTATTCCTTCTCTTTTACTCACCATCACTTGTAGAGCACATTGCAGCTGAAGTGCTATGCTATCTCTGAGCTGTTATGCAGCACTGATCTGCTCAGAATATATTTGGGGAACCATAAGGAAGGAAATTTCAGTTGTATTTGAGTGTTGAGGTGCTTGGGTGACAGGCAAGATGTTGCAGTCTGACAGAAACAGCTGAACAGGATATTGAGCGTTTTTTTCCTCTGTTTACTTTTACATGTTATTACTATGCTAGCTATTAGGAATTTGCCTCATCCTTACAGCACCATTCTTGAGATCTTTCTCATACTGAAACATCATCATTTGTTGTATTTGTTGCACAAGTTGATGATCTAGTGCAATAGCTGCAAACAAGTAATGTATCAGTTTTCCATGTGCAAAGATGACAAAATTTAGGGCTGTGAGTTTGTGAGTTGGAAGAGACTAAAAAAAAAAAAAAAGTCTTTACATGCTTAGGTAGTGAAATTCAGTATTTTCAAAATGCTTAACATTCTGAGGTTCTGAGGGTTTTTTGATTTATTTTGCATATTGCTGTACAGATATTCTGTTTTTCGGCATTAAGAATTACACAGAGATGGGGAAGTAGACTGAAAATTTAAAGTATGTGAAAGAAGAGGGTTCTCCTTGTGACAGTCTGTATTTTCAGTGCTCTGTGAAAATCTATTTTCATATTTTTATTCTGTTTTGCCAGGGAAAAAAAATAGCTAATAGCAGCCCTAGATAATATTCTGGATTTATAAGCCTCTTGGCTTCCCTTCCTTCTCCTGACTGATTAGAAATATATTCTGCTTTCTTAAAAGTGGATGTATGCTACTTTGCCACATAGATAGCATATTAAAACGCTGGCTGTGGACAGGTTTGCAACAGTTCTAGTTTTGTGGCGACACAAAATATACTTCTTGTGTAGTTTATGTAAATCTAATATTTTCTGACAAGAATTGTTAAGAAAACAGCAAGGTGTTTAGCATACAGCTTTGTTAAAAATAAAAGATTGGGAAAGATTATAAGGGAAAATGCATAGCGAAGAACTCTTCTGAATGTGTTACATACATGAGTTGTATAAACCGAAAAATAAATGTGCATGTTCATATTTTTTCTATCTTTAGCTAACAACAGTAAGTTTTGCTGGGAATAATCTAGTTTACCATTTAGTAATTTCCTGTATGAACAGGCAAGTGATCTTAAATGTCACGAATATCTTTTTTAAAACTGAAACCGATTGCCTCTACTGCTTTCATGCATTTATTTGGTGCTAATGCAAGCACGTGGCTGTTAACTTTGGAAAAAGTCAGCTACAGCCTGAAACAGTTTTATGATATGTACAGAGACAGGTCTTTTTAATGTATCTCTAAACTAAGGCAGTAGTCCTGACATTGCAACTGATCTTCCTTGGCCCATTCTTAAAACAGCCTTCAGATTATGCTAGCTATTAATTATATCAATATTTTTTAAAAGGTCCAGTAAACAAAAGGGTTCTTAATAGAAATAAGTCTGTGTATTTGCCTAAAAATGGCTTCATCTTTGATGACTTCTTAGCCCAGCTGACAGTGAAAGTTGCTAGGTGACATTACCTTGCGTTGCTGAAGACCAAATGGAAATGTGCCCCCGAGTCCTCCATTTGCCTTTGGTTTGTTGCAGAGCCCTCTGGGCACCCCTCGCTGCACCCCAAGCCCTCTGGTTGCAGGTTGTACAGTTGCTGCAGATGAGGTGGCTCAACCCTGCTTCTTATCCCAGGGCTTCTCATTTGTGTGCCTGAGCAAGGTCACTTAGACAGTTTGTTGTAAATAACACAGTAGGATCCAGACCTCCTTAGTTATCAGCTACCACATATATCACAGGATTATTCATTTTCTTTAATAACAAGAGAGTAATAGAGATAACATTTTTACAAATGAGATATCTGTAATCAAAAGCAAAGTCGAAGTAATGCAGTTCATTTGTAATGATCAAATGATCTGTTGCTTATTTTCTAAAAAGATTATAGTTTCAAATATTCTCAGCAATAAAACTTGAGCTTTTAGCTAGCAATGATTTGGTAATCACTTTTTATAAAAAAAGTGGACTTTCAGAACTCTTCTAAAATTAATATGATTTTTAACTTTGGACAGACTTATAGCTACTAGGCTATACAGCTAGCAAGTAAATTAAGCACAGACAAATATAATGTATTCAAGGCACTGAAATTTAACTAGTTATTTTCACCCACTGAAATTACAGTGCTGTGAATGACATGCAATATGAAAAACAAATCTCATGTAGGTTAAGATGTAAAGTGACAGATTTGGGTTCCAGTTGAAACTGTTACCATATTGTAGAAGGCACGAGAACAACTTAGTGATGGAGAGGTGAGGGGGTTTATGAGCTGATGGCTTTAATACGTAATTGTGCTTCATTAGCGTACTTTTCATTTGCTCAATTTTCTTCTCTTAAATCAGGTTTCTTACTGAGTTTAGAGTCCAAGAACTGGATCATTTTTGGCTAGTGTTTTTTTTTCTCCCCAATAGAAGTCTTCAGTTTATTGCTAAAATGAGGAGAAATCACATTCAAACTCTTCCTGTATCAATAAACTTTGAACTGGGGCCTTCTTGTCCATGTCTTGACTCCTCAGGCAACTAGGCAATAATATAGCTCTTATTTGCTCGTAGTGGCTTTCTTACTTGCCTTCAATATACATGTATACCTGCTGATACTAAAACTTCTAGATAGCCCTTTAGAAAAAAAGCTGCTGATCCATTCGTCTGCAGTTTGGCAAAATTAAGGTTTTTGGACAAAGTTTAGTTTTTGTCTCTTTGACTGCTAAAAGTTAGAATCCTATGCCCAAATTTGAAATGGCAAATGGTAAAAATCGTGAAATTACATAACTGAACATTGTTAGCCTGTATCATTTTGAAAGCGTAACTCTCAGAGCAATATAAGTCTTGCAGATTCTAGAACATGGTTTATCTTTCGTTACATTTTTTGAAGTTGTTGTTTATGAATGAGCAGATGTTCAGGAAACCCCAAGCTTTTATTGGCTGTATTTAGAATAGATGAAATACCAAATGGTTTTTAAAAAAAATTCAGGGTAGATCCTATTTTACAGAGCTATCATTTAAATAGTATTTCTTAACTGGGGGATGCAGCGCTTAGTTACATTAACATTTCTCTAGAACTCTTTGGATATCTGAGATGCTTTACCATAACATGGTCTTTTCATTTCTCTATCATCTTTGAAGAGGTGCCATACCACTTTAAACAGTTCACCAATCAGTTTCACATGATGGATTCTCTTTAATCATTTACGTTCAGAGAAAGTCAAATATTCCTTAGGAAGCCAAAGTAATCTAACAGAATGTATAGTGTTTATGCAGCTGGATATCTTATTTATTTGAATTTCTCAGGGAAATCTCTTCTGACTTTAGAAAAAAGATGGAAGAGTAAACAGTAAGAGTGTCCAAGTAATATGAGCTAGAAAGTCCTCTGTCTTTTAGAGCAAAGTCATTAAAAAAGTATATTTGCAAGGTCCAAAAATAATACAGTGTATCAAATGCAGTATACTACATAATGTTTTTTCAGTATTCTCACTATTTTTACACATACATGTGTGTATGTATGTATTTATCTATATAAATGAAAAATATACATGGATTTTTAATATATTTAGTATTCCTGAATAGGTGAACACAATAAGAGTCTGTTTTCCTGAAAAAGTGATTCATCTGTTTGGTTTTTTTTTGTGACATGTCATTCATCATTATGTTGGCATTTCCTGGACATGATAACTGCATAACTGAATTAACATTTCTAAAACCTTCCTTGCAAGAAAGCTGTTGAAAAATGTACAAATGTACATGAGTCTGTATAAAAAATTCGTATATCTAGACTTTTGGGAGGTATCCTGCTGTGATACTAGTAGTGTTTCTTGTTGGTATCAGTTCTTTCTTTCAGAGTTTACGATATATATATGTATGTATGCATCTTTTCTTTTTTCCTGATGAAGATGTGAAGGGAAGCATGTGGCTTTTTTTTAATGTGTTGTGAGTAAGAATGTAGTAATTTTCTTGTTTCTAAAGGCAAGACTCAAAAAGCAGGATGTTCCTTGGCCAGCTTGGAGCATTGGCTAGATTCCCACATGGAGGGAAATAGGTTTGTGGTTGATGAGACTGTCTTAGGAAGTATGTTTAGTTTTTCCACTGGATGTTCACTAGTATTCTGTAGTTCAGACTCTTTCACTGTATATATATCTGTCACTCTCTGACATTTATTGAAAAAGATAGATCCTGTTCAAATCCTGAACTTCTTTCTATTGTAGTTCTAATTTATTTTTTTATTTGTTTTTTTTACTGTTCCTGCGCCTTTTTTTCTAGGTAAGTGTGTATGTGTTTGTAAAGAGAAGTGAACAATACTGAATTTGTTGTGCTTACTTCAGTGTAAATATGCACAGCAAATGATCCAGTACTTATTATTTTAGCTATAATCTATATGAAGATTTGTAATCAGAGAATTTCTGAATTTACATAGCTGTTCAAGTTTCCTTTGAGACTTAAAATATTTCAGTCATTTGGATTTTCCAATCTCTTTATTTTGCTGTTTCTAGTTGTTAGAATAGTAGCATCAATCCTTTTTTAGCAAGGAGGATGACAGTAAGTATAAACATCATAGTCAAATTCCATCCATTATTTTAGTGACAACATGTTTTTGCAATTACTAAATATTGCTATGCATATAGCACAATCTTCTATGTGTGCCAAAAAAATCTATAGAAGGTATTTGAGGATTTTATTAATTGCAAAAGCATCACATTGAAATGAGGTAAAGATAGCAATGTTGGATGATGCATCTTATATAAAAGTAAAGTCATTTTTGAGATACAGAGATAGTTGTTTATCTCGGAAAACAAGATCTACTTGTCCTAAATATGCACAACTGATTTGACAGTGCTGTGGACCTATCTCTTATAGGAGTACTGACTTAAGAGCTGACATTGTCTAAAACCAGACTTCTCATAAATGTGCTGCTTTTGTGGATGATACTTTAACGCATTTCAGATTCATATCGCTCTTAATTCGGGAGAACGTCAAGCAGGCATAGAAGTTGAACCTTACGGTGATCTTGTTATTCATGTTGGATCCCACCATTGCTTGTCCCTTCTGTTTCTAATAGATGACTGCACATATATAAGTGGCTGGTGGGATGCTTAGCTGGTCATGAAAGTATTTACTCATGTGTTGACTACCAAACTTTTATATAAAAGGAACAAATTTGAAAATCCTTCTACTGAAATGGCACATTTTCACTAATTTCCGATTGAAAGCTAAAACCGCCATTATGGAAAAAAACACTGAAGAACATTTCGAGTTTACAAACTAAAGCATAAGAATACTTGGAAGTGTTAAAATTAAAGTTTTCACTTGAATTCAATGCTCTTGAATGTAGGTATTTTTTTTTTCTTAGGGTTACCTTGTCTGTCACTGCAATCTATTAATGACTGTAATCAGTTTTTTCATTTTGCTAGAAAATTGGAAATACTATTTCTTTACACTGAACAGCATTACAATTAAAATGTTGTCCTAAAATGTCAAACTTGCATTATGATGAATACTACCAGTACAAGAAAACTAATTTAGCACGTCAAATAAAACAACTGTCTTGGCAGTTTTTTATGGTAATGACTTTGTAACAGTGTCATTTAGAATCTGATTGTCTACTCATGTTGAATAGTTCATCCCATCTGATATAGTGCTGTTGATCTAACAGTGTTAATTAAAGGAGGAGAGGCAAGATCTGCAAAGGGATACAGGGCATCCTGGTGCTCCTTGCCCCAGTGCTGCAGAGACCGCTTGCTGCTGCAGAGCAATGTTGTGCCTGCGTGGGAAACGAATTTCTCCATTGCAGTTCCCCTAGGCAAAGACCCAAAATATCAGCACACATAAGCGGGCAGGCATGGTCTTGGAGTGGTTAGGCACCTGAAAAGTCCTTCAGTGTTTCCTCTTGTGGATCTGGGCACATGTTGTGTTAGGATTCTGCTAGTAATCTGGTGGTGTCAATGTAAAAACTTATGACTATTTTCTGCATATTTCATGACAACAAAATAAAGGTTTTCTAGGAAACACATTTATTTTGATTTTTGTCAAGATATGAGTAAACTGAAAGAGTTAACTTGTTCTGCAAAGAAGTAAGGTATTAATTACACTGAGTTGCATGATTTTAGATCTGCACATTGATGCCATTTTGTGAACTAGTATGTATAAAGTGCGTTTCTCTCTCAACTCTTGCACTGAAGGTGGTGGTTTTATATTTGTAAGAAAAAAGTACGGATTGAGTTCTTCATTCCTGTGATGAGAAATGTATGTGAATTTCTAACTTTTAGTGGAATTATAGTAGAAAATATCAACAAAGCTGACAGCTCCACTTGTGATGTAGTATTTTTTGTCTTCTTTTGGCTTTATGGCTCTAAAGGAAATGTTTTCATGTAAAATATTTTATCAAACATCTGAACTTATTTTTGGTGGCTAGGTGAAATTTATCATTATTGCATTACATGTATTCAGTAAACAGTAATGTGGCATTTTAAATGGCCTCCAGCTAAGGCCAATTATGCTCTTCAGAATGCAATGCAGACTGGTGCTTGTCTTGGAAAATCAAAAACTGTGCAAACATACTCAAGGTTTGCAAAGCTGAACACAAATGCTTTTTCCGTTGTTAGGACGGGACAGAAGACCCATCAGAAAACTTTGTCACCATCCACAGCAAAGATTCCTGTAAATGCTATCTAATTGCTAATCTATTTCCCTAAAATAATGTTTATCACTGGTAATGAAATGTGGCTGGGCCAAATTATGCATTCATTCCTGTTCACTATCACCATCAGAAAAAAATATCAGCTCTCTTGCTTCCATTGCCTGTTCCCTTCTGCTGGCAGATACATCCATTATTTGATTATATTGTAGTGCTCAGAAGCTGGAAAGAAGGGATTGCACAGGCCTGAAATAGAGACTTAGACACCTGGAATGAAGTCAGTCTATTTGCTTTAAACATTTTGTCTGCTGAAATACTTACAGTCTGTTGTCCCTCTCTGTTTTGGGAGATTTTTGAGAGTTCTTCACAAGCATATGTTTTAAACCAATTTGAGTAACTTCTTAACTGTGCAAGTATCAGCACTAAACATCAAGAGTAAACAAAAGCTTGTTCCATATTCTTCATTTGTTGTCAGACACTGTTGGTTTGTCATTTCCAGATTTTTGTTATGGTACATGCTATCAGTGTTACAGTCATGCATTTTCAAACTTCCCTGAATTAATCTGTTGAGGTGAGGTAAATGAGGTACCAATTGTCTTTGTTACCCACTAAGCTGAATTTACTTGTGAAACTTTCTAATGGCCCGGGTATTTTTTATGTTGTAAAACTAAACATGGTTAATAATGATATTAACTCGTATTAACTCAGAAGACAGAAGTGATAGGTGTGCTGAACACAAGGTAGGCTGAGAAATAACAGGGGATTAGTTCTATGCGGGTGGACCTTCTCACTCCCTGTGGTGACAGTCTGTAAAGCTACTGCAATGTATTGACATTGGGACTTCCATGTGACCATGTTCCCGTTACCTTGTCTATGGTTTCTGTCCAAGACTTATTTTGCTGTATGTTAACTGATACCAACTGCAAATGGCAAAAATAGTGCAAAAAATCAATAATGTGCTCGCTTCCTACTTTACCAGATAATACATGGCTAAAGGCTATTTTATCTACTGTATTCTATTCATTCAAGTAAAAAGATAGGAATAAGATTATTTAACTCCTCACCTAGCCATTTTCTTGTTATCTTTCAGAATATCAGATGAGGTATTTTTATACCTTTGTAGGTATTCAAGCTAAAACCTTTATGCAAAGCTGTAGATAATATTCTCAACCATTACATGCCAAAAGACAACGCTCCTGAACAAAATACATGCTGTAGATAACTTTTTTGTCTTGTCAGTCTAGAAGGTAGTGGCAGCAGATTCCTGTGACCATGAGTGACAACAGCAAATCTGGGGACAGGTATTGTCCCTGAGCCTCAGGTTGGGATCACTGGCCTTCATCATCCTAATAAGATTACACTGGTACAGATCTTTGTACAGACATTAACCCTGTCGTAGGATTTAAATGAGCTTAAGCTGTGTGAGTTTGCAGGTGAGTTTATGTATGAAATAAATGAAAGAAGAAAAGTATATGTGCAAACTACAAAATGAATTGTGAGCCCCAGGGAGGGCAGAAAACGTACATGACCAAGACATCCTCAGTTGGCTAATCCAGTGTTATTTACTCTGCCAGTTTACAAGGTTTGTGGATCTCATTACAGAGTTTGTAAAAAATGAAGCCAAACACCAGGACCCTTTTGACTGCTTTAAACTGATCAGTTTTTAAGGTCAGTATATGGTAGGATCATATTGTTTCATTTTAGATCATTTTTAAAATAGCTTATGTAGTCTTTAAGCAAGAGTATTTGTTAAGGTATGTTCGGAGAACCGCACATTCTCCAGTAGTTTGTGACTGTTTGCATGCACTTAATTTTTGCCAGCCCTTTTCATTTCAAACTGTGTAGGTTACTTTAAATCCCATCTATATCTAGGTGAACTTTTGCCATTCTTATGGAGTCTTATGGATGATGCTGAAAATTGATGACTTTTCCCCTATCAGCTGCATTTGTATTTTTTCCTGTATCTTCACAGACCTAAGTCTCACAGCAGAACCATGTTCTCCTTTCAGGGAGGCTCATCATTATTGCCGTTTGTAGCATAGCCTCCAACAGACACAAGGATGGGAAAAGTAATTGGGGATGGAAAATTCTGTGAAGGGGCTGTTACACTTATCTAATGTCATCTCCTCCATAGTACATGTCCTGAGTTCCACATCAAGCCCTGCTTGAGCTGCAGAAAAACTGGCAGAGAAGCAATGATGTTTAACTTAAAATTTCAAATTTATATCTATAGCATAGCTGCTGATACTGAAAGACATACTACTGCATGTGAATGTGATTTTCAAATGCTTAAAAAAAAAAAAAGTTATGAGGAAAATTTCACCATAGCCATTTTAAATATCTGTAACTGTAAATTTTGGCCAAGGTGTCAGAACATTATATGTTGAGGAGTAAATCACAGAGTTCTACAAAAAGAGCAGAATTTGAAGCCAATTACTAGTTATTTTTTTTAGATGACTCTTTATGGTTAAAAATTCAAATTCTCAGACATGTTCATGAATCCCACACAAAAGGAAAAATATCCAGCTTATGCTCACTGTGTGAAGAGTTAAAAAGCTCACAGTTTCTGTTTAGATAAAATACTTTCCTTTGACATAATCAAATGTAATAGACATAAGTGAAGAAACTACTGTTTCTTCCTAATGATGATGTCCATTTTTTCCTATGCATTTATGTTGTTGGGACTTTCTTTTCAGTAGAAAATGTATATTCTGAAAGGTTCACACAAAAAAATATTTCTTCCTTCCTGTCCTTTTTTCTTCATCATGTAAATAACTAGAGGTAATTTGATTCTCAAATTAGTACAAACAAGAAGTCCTTTGATTTCTGGCTAAGCATAGGGATCTTCAGTCTCAGAGGTGACGGTTTCCAGAATTTCCGAGTTTGGTCATAAATACGTCAATGCAAGCTGTTTTCCAGTTTTCATTGCAGCAGATCTTAATGGATGCCGATTAAATATGTTTGCATATGTACTTGCATTTCCCACCAACATATAACAACACGTGGAGCATATAGCATGACTTATACTGACAGGTATTCACTGTTGTTCAATTATTCCTTTTATCCACACACTTTTGAATTATGAATTATATCAATCCTTAAATCTTTGTTTGGTTTAGAGAAGGTTCATTTTTTTTTCTCTTGGCACACCATATATGCACTGGGAAGTGCTCGTAGTTTCAGCTGCATTTAAGGAAATATTGTTGCAAGGCTTTTATGTGCTGTACTTCAATCAGCTAGTGCCAGCAGTATCCCAATAGAAAGACCCTCAACAGACCATTTTCAGCATTTTGCTGCAATTAAACTCCTCTGGTTTTAGCCCTCAGGCAATTTAGTACCTTTTTACATATGCACATTATGAACTTTTGACCAGGGCCTGGTAGTCATATATTAGATAGCAGCTTTTGAAAGCAGACTTAACAAGTTCCTCAGAGTATTACAGTCGGAGTCAGTTGTGGAAAAGGTAATTTAACCAACTTGCAGTGAGGCCATTCAGAATCTTACTGATGATCCTAAATATGTCTCTTTTTTTTCCTTGTTTCCTCTGGAAGCTGGTAGCAAGAGCTCTCAAAGAATGTGATTGATCTTTTATTCAGTAGCTAACGAGGGCTGTGATTCTATTAGTGCTCTACAAGGCAAGGGAACAGTGATTTAATGAAGTGTCTAGTGAGCTGGTCATAGATTTATCCTGTTGTCTCTAATTTGCAGTGCCGTTGTGAGTGTAAAAGAAACTGCACTCACACTGCCATTAGGCAGGTATTTCCTTAGTAAATTGTTGTAAGGTCAGGTGTAGTTATCTTAGAAAAGGCAATGCCTTACCTCCTCAATGTCTCAAGATGACAGCCGCTGTGCTGAGCTCTCACTGAAGCGGAAACAAGAAGATCAGAGGTCTGTCTCCAAGTCCCCCTTAGCTGATGCAGGAGCAGATGAACTGCCAAGTAGGACTAATAGAGTCATAATTGGCGATTAGAACTGGAAAGGTGCAATAACATCTTAATACAAACTGGCGTATATTATAGTTAGTGTCAGTTGTTGTAAAGTTACATGGTAGCCTGAACTTGTTACATTTCCTTTTTTCCTTCTCAAAAAATGAGGCAATGCATCCTAATAGTCACAGTACAACAAAAATAAAAGAACGCCAAAACTTGAGTTGCTTTAAAGTGACATTAATGTCTTTAGTACATTTATTTGGGCATGTAATATGTCAATCTTATTCAGAGGTGATGCAGTAAAATTTGCTATAGAACTATAGATAAAATAATCTCATAAATATGCTTTGTTTTTCATTTAATTTTCACTAAATAGTGGTTTTTATTTCTATCTACTGAAGACCACTGACTTTTTGTTCTGTATGTCTTTGCTAACATGAGATATTATTTTGATGATGCCTATGGGTTTGTAAATCTGTTTTGCACTGTAACATTTTTCACGAAACAAAATGGACAAAACGTGGACAAAAAAAGTCCATGTTAGCCAAAAGCAACCTCTTTCAGGAAGAAGTTATTTTTGCATGAATTGCTTGATAATTTGAGGAGGAGGTGAAGTATGGTATACATTACTAGGCAGTTCAGTATTACCTGTTTCAATTGAAGAGCTATATTGAAAAATAAGGAAGCAGATCTCATATGTGTAGTTCTTTCCTAGATTAACACAGAACAGTAGATAAATGAATCATCTTGAAATTTCTGTGGTGTTTCCTGGTGGCAAATGGAGAACTCCCATGTGTGAAAGTGGTCAAAGCTGATATTAGAGGGGAGGCAATCACAGATGAGAATGTGGGAGTGTTAGTCCAAATGTGTTTATGTGTATGTCACAAGCCTAACTGGGATCTCAGCTTCATATTCCAGGCTCTGTGCATATAGGTAGAGAAAAAGTTTCTGATGCAAAATGCATCAAATCTGATTCAAAGCAAACTGCTAAAATCTCTGGTGCTGCAGGTTAAACTTGGATTATGTCAAACAGCAATAGCAAGGCAGTACGAGGATAACTTGGATCCTCAAGTGATTATAGCACATGCATCACCAATTACAGGTCATGTGCTCAGATGGATGATTTTGTTTTTTTGCAAAATAAAAATATTTTCAGTTGGATGAGCCCTTGAATCCCTGTGAACTTGACACCCTGTGGGATGTCAGCTGGGCCCCCTGTTAAATATACAGATGCAATTAGTCTACAACAAGAGTACCAGGCTTTTAAATGAACAGCAAGAGGATTTAAAACAGTAAGCCAAACTTTCTAATTTCCTAATATTGACACTTGTGTCCCTCACAATCTTATTATAGTATTATTCTCTGCTGATCTACCATTTCATCAAAAAGTCTACAATGGAACTAAAAATGTAAGCCTTTTAGCCCATAGATCATTGCACTTGGTAAATGGCTTATTGTAGATTAGATAATGTGGTTCATAGCACATACAAATCAATAAAAGGCTAGTCTGAACACAGTAAAGTGCTCTCAGTCTGATTCTTTTTATTAAGTATATCTGCCATGAGAAAAGTGTGAATTTTAGTCTTTTTTGCTTAACTTCATGTCAGAAAAAGGCATTGCTTAAACTTCTGCGTGGTCATTTTCTTTCTTAGAGAAGATCTTTCCCACAGAATTCTGTTTTATTTAAATAAAAATGAAATAAAGTGTATGACAAGTGATAAAATTATTCTGTCGGCAAAATTCAGACCCCAATGCTTAGGTGTTCCCATGCATATCCCACTCCAGTAATTAAAAAATAAGAATTTGTTTGTTGAATATTCAATGGTCTCTGTGAAATACATACTTCTAGACCTATTCTCTCAAAAAAAATCCTGACCACCAAAAACCAGCAACTTCAGCAACAAATGGAGGTGGAAAATACTTTCATTCTGGAGAATTATGAAAGAAGTATTTTGAGGACAGATTGGATGGATAGATACCAAAGAAACAGTGGCATTCTAATCAAGGTTAGTATAGGCCCAGGATTCACCTTCAATCCTACAAACACTGTGTTTTATTTAAAGGCTGATTATGAAATAAAAGGCAATAATAGCACTGAATTGTGTTATCAGTAGGTTTCTAGGTTAACAGGAGCAGTGGAAGGGGAAGGTTGCGTCACTGGCAGATATGGCTTTCATGTGTCCCTCATACCTGCAAAAGGATCTTTGCAGGCGCGAGGTAAGAATAGTGCTATTGTAGAGACATGACTATGCAGCACACTGCTACATCTGCTCTGTAGCAGGTTTGGAGAGAGTTTTTGTCCCTTCTAGCTAGGGTTATACTAGGTACTCAGAAGAAATCAGTGGCACAATGGGAGCTAACGGCTGCGTCTGCCTTTAGACTTTCCATACACTTCCTCATTCATTGCAATTTTGTAGTTTCCTGTTTACATCCTGTGCTCCTGTAGCCATGGAAAGGATAATCAGAAGTTAAGAAATGCTAAAATACCAAGCTGCTGAACCTGATCAAGAGCTTGTCACAATTCACAGCTTCTCTAATAAAGGTTTTTAAAACTATATTCAAAATCCAGTGAATAACTTGGAATTTATTGCAAACAATAAAGACAGATTAACTGTAATTGGCTGTAGAGAGATGCTCTTAACTTATCATTCTTCGACCATGTTATTGACCAGTATGTGTTTGCCCATGTTGTTAATAATTTATCCTTTGAAAAATCTATGTGCATTATAGTCCTTGATCTTCTCACAAATTTCAAAGCTGAAGATACTATTTTCTTTTTCCTTTTACATTTTTCTTTCTTTTTAAATAAATTCTAAAAGACTAAAAAATCATTTTAAAACTTTTTTCTGTTTATTTCGGTGGAAGAACCTCCAGATGACACCCATCCTTGGTAATGAGAACTGTACATTCATACAGCAAGAATATATATGAATAAAAAAAATCAAGGCAAGCTAACTGTACTTTGCAGATGAAAAATATTTGAAAACAAGACTTAATGCATCTAGTAGATTAAAACAGAAATTAAAGACTTTAGAGTAAGAAGAGATCAAAGGCTGTCTTTTCATTGTTCTTTTTATTGTTTATTGACTTCAAAAAGACTTTTTAGTTTAAGCTGACTTTAATGTCTCTTGAATGCTCTTTTGTAAAGTGACTTTGAAAACTCACGGATAATGTCTTCATTAAGTGGGGGAAAATCTTGGTAAAAATATAACTAACTTTGCTTTCATTATAATAGAAAGAGATAACACTTTGCTTAATTAAGGCCTGTTTTCCCTCTGTTCTGAATTTTACGACCATTTTTTTCATTGAAATTAGTGCTGATAAAAGCTTGAAATAGACATTGCTAAACTGAAACTCTTAGTTTTCAAGAGAAATACAGTAATGTGAGTTCTCCGTCTGTATTTGTTAATCAGTTAATCAGGATGTTGCCTTGTGTATACTAGCTATTTTAGGAAACAAAAGGAAAATCCAAATACAAAAACATAAGCAAATTATATTAATTCTAAAATAAAACATGCTCTTTTTGCATTGTTGAGAATGTTAATTTAGAGACTGTCTTCTCCCATTCTGTTCCCAAATGTCCGTGCTTTTCTCACCAATCCCCTGATGACTTGATGTCTTTGGATTATGTTAATACATATGTTAATAATGACAACATACTTATGACAATAAATATCATAAATGTATGGAGGTAAATTGATAGATTATGGATGCTATGCTGAATAATTGTGACAAGGTCTTTGTCACAGATTTGTCTGCAGTTCTTAGTGTATTTTGCCCACTATTTTGAGATCTAAAAATGCACTGGAGGAGAGGACTACCTTGAGCTCCCCCCTACACCTCAGTATTCCATCTTTTGCATATGCTACTGCGAGACCCAGTTCATGCTACATTTAAATGGAAAGGGAATTTTCCTGGGTTTCATGAAGTGCATTCCATCTTTTCTCAGCAACTGTATGTATGGCAAGCTAAATGATTTCTGGTAGTAGAGACATACTGTGTAATATGGATGAATGAACTGCTTTCTTTTGGTTGATTTCTTGCCAGTGTTGATTGAGATGCATCCTCATTTTTTGGCTGGCTCCTAACTTTCTGTAGTTATGGTACAATATAAGCTCAGTTTTATCTATTTATGATGTGGGTTTATAGTGAGATCAATTGTTTGTTACTCTGGGAGTGGAAGATAATGGGTGTGGTGGTAATTTTATGAGGTATGTCCTTCCCATTCTGTGTATTCCACCCAGGAAGACATATGAAAATATCAGGCAATCCGTTTGACTTTTACTGAGGATCAAAAGATTCTGTTTTGCAGTATGCAGAAGTTGTTTGCAAAACCTTTTTATGCATTAATAAAAAAAAAAAAAAGAAAAAAAATCATTTCTCCCTTTTAATGTGAGAGCTGAGTTTCCTGATTTTTTTTCAAGAGAAATGTGTATTGCATGTTTTCTGTAACTGGGAAAAATGCTTAACCTTGCTTCAGCTTTAAACGAGATTGTTTTTCTTCAAAAGGAAAACCAACACTATGCTTGTTTCCCCTTGCTTTCATTTGTGGCTAGGGACAAAGCAGCAAAGCTGTACTAGGCTTGATTTATTTTTACTGTCTCTCAACTATGGTGTACATGTTAGGAATCTTATGTCCAGCGGCCCAGTGCAAAAATGAGACACTGGAAAGGATGTCTTCTTTACTGCTAGATAAATCAAAAGGCAACCCTTTATATTGATTTTGAGACTGACTTATTGCAATGTTACTCATGTACAGGTTGGTCTGTAGTTTTCATTTACCTCATTCTGGTGTGGGCAACCACATTTTGGATTTGGCACTGCACTTCAGTGTACAGCAGTTTCATCTTGTAGAGTATCTTATTAGTTTCCATATTCATAGATGCAAAAAAAATTTGCAGTATAAACATTTTTATGGCACAAATTGTTAACTGTTTTTACAAGTGTAATTTTTGTGGGTGGTTTAGAGGCTTAATTACCCACTGAAATGGAGGAAATAAATGTCCTTGAGGATTTGCGTTTGGATCATATGACTTGGTGGGTCTCAGCTCACTGTTAATAATTCTTAAATCTGTACAGCCTACATGAGCAAATGAGGCTGTGTGGCCTTTGAAAACCTAATACAACAGTACTTCTGCTGCCATTGTAGAAACATGGCAGATAAGTAACCCAGGGCAACGAAAGTAGCAAATTAGCTGGTAAAATTGATATAATTTGTAATCTTTCTTACCAGATTGACTGGTTAATGTGAAAACTATTAAAATTTTCATGTTTATACGGCTGATGCTGTTTGGGTTGCATTGCACATTTGCACTATGGACATGTAAAGGGCTAAGGTTCCACTCTAACAGAAGGTAACCAAAACTACACATAAAGGAGAGAAGAATAACAAAGCAAAATGATGAAAGAATGGAAGTGAACATATTCCAAGCTTCTTATTGTAATTAGTTTTGCTTTTATGCTGTATTAGGATATAATGTGTGGTGATCTTACAATGTGGGAAATGTGCTTGCTATGCGTTTTGTAGATTTGAATCTACTTGCACTAGAAAACTATGGGCACCAAGGATACAGAGATCTTAATTCTTTGAAATTAAACAGTCTACTTCTGTACTCGGTGTTTGTGAGCAAAAGGAGCCGAACGTTGTTCCCTTTTCAGTGCTATGAATCTTGACGTGCATGAGAGCAGAGTTTGGTCCAAGGGTTTGGTTGCATATTTGAATGCTTTGATTGTATTATTACTGAGCAAGCCAAACCTGTTTTCCTGCCTTGTACATGCAGAAAGACCTCTGCAGTAGTAATGTAGAAAGTGAATTAAAAGGAAGATGCAAAATAGCATCCTGAGAAGATAAGATCAGCAAAATTAGAAGAGGAATTCAAGAATTATTATTTAATGTTTCAGATAATACCTTGCAGCACTGATTCTCAACCTTCTTTGTGGGTATAGTGCTTCTGATTATGAGAACTCATTCTGTGATTTTTTTTCCAGCAGTCATACTAACCCATTATAGAAACCACTGCAATAGATGAAGTATTACGTTTAACAAATTCAGCATTTGTTTGAGAACTGTTTGGAGAAGAGATATCACTGCCTGCATTCCCTTCTCCAAGACCACTTGAGCTGTTTTGTCATGAGATTTAAGTCCCTGTTACCTGCTCTGTAGGGTGACAGTATCTGGGAAGCCATGGGGACTTCTTAGGAAGAGAAGGATCAGCAAAGCACAGAGTTCAGGCAATGTAACTTTCTTTTGGGTCTAAAGGTAAACCCACAGTACACTGATAATCCTGTTCATAGTTGGGCTGTGCGCCAACTCCGAAAAAAGCTTTCTGTCTGAGCAAAACAGTGCTTTCATGAAATATGGAAGTACTGGCTCATTGGTGGTGGTGGTGTGGGTGGTTTTTTTTTTTTTTTTAAGCAAAACCGTCCTACAATGGACAGTGCTATCGTCAAGGGAACTCTGAAGGCATGCTTGTGGAAGAACTGGTTTATTTTTGTTTGCTTGAGGCACTTCCACACTCTCCCTTTAGCTCAGTTAATTTCCTCTTTCTGCAGCATTCTCTTGCAAATGACATAATAGTTGTACACAAATAAACTATTAAATTGATAGAAGCCACCTACCTTCTCCCTAAATTACAGCCGAACAATTCACATCACCTCAGACTTCTCCCTACATTCCTACTTACAGTAAATGTCCTTTCTGTTTAATTTTTGGAGTTCTAACAATGTTTGTGTCACTTTTTTGAAGATTGAAGTTAACATCATCTTAGAGAAGGTTTGCAAGACTGTGTCTTGCTTTTAGGAAAGCAACAACATCCAGCCTGTGCTCGGCAGCCACTGTTAGGCCATAGGAGTTTGCTGCTGAGGCAGAGCTGGCTTCCGGCTCCTGGAAATGCAGCTTCTCAATGTAACTCCTACAAATCCTAAGTAAGAAAGATTGTTAAAATTTTCCCTAGTCATGTGTGCCACGCGTGACAGTGCACATAGCTGCTTTCACAGTCTGTCCTCCCTGGGGATGTACATTTTAATGCTGTGTCCATTTACATCACAGTTGTATTAATTACATTTAATGCAGTTTTGAGCTAAGGTAGCACAGCCTTATTTCAGAGAAGAGAGTGTGTGCGTGTTGTAATGAGGCTTGAGTACAATTGATCTATGACTTGGATGTAAGGGATTCTTAAGGGAGTTTGCTGATTGATGTAGAAGACGGATGTCTGTGGCCATTAGGAAACACCAGTTTTTATTACCTATCAATCTCATAGAAAACCTGTGGCAGCAAAATCTCCTGTAATAGATATCTAACCTGTTAAATTAGAGATTAATGAAATGAAAACATTAGAGAAGGAGGAAAATACACTTTTACAAAGTGGACAATACCAGAAGAACAATGCAGACAACTCAAAAGCATATACAACAGTAGTCTGAAGACAAAAAAAAAACACAAAAAACAAAAACCGAAAAACCAAAAAACCCCAAAACGAACAAAAAACCACAATAAATCAGTACACACAATTGTTGTCTTAACCCATTTTTTGCTTTCAGTGTTGCTTATGGGTTTTAAATTACAAAAACCAATGTGGATATATTGGTTAGTAAATTAACAGATCAATGGAGCATGTAAGACTGATCCCAAAGTAGAAGAACATAGAACATAGCATTTAGAATATCACACACTCATTTTTAGAATGTTCTTAGAATTGAGTACAGTTTAAGTTTAATTTTGCTTAACTACGTGTCTCTATTTTCAGGCTTTCAGAGTTAAAAAATGGCTACTTATTCAAATATATCAGTAAGGTAAAAAGAAAAAACTTGTACATTATATGTAGCTATGACTGTTATTTATGACAGCTGTGTTTGGAGACTGAATCTTTACATGGGAAAAAAAACCAGCACCTTTAATATTTTTAAAGGAAAAAAATGGGGACAATGTGTCTTCTATCGTTCTATTTCTAAGCATCTAATTTTCCAGTGTCTTCTGTGCACTCATTTTTCCTTGCAGCTAGTATATGCAATGGGATATAAAACAGAAGGGATTTTCAAAAAACTGAGTTGCATTTATCTGTGCATAAAAAAAGAAAATACTATTGAGGTTATTCTGTGTGTCAGTACATCACTTTATTTCCACACCACCTGCTGCAATTAAAAATGAAATCACCAAGCAGCGAGTACAGTAACTTCATCAACCAGCTGATATTATAATTAATGACTATAGAGTCTCTATTATTGTGTACTTCCAAGGCATCAAGTGGAAAGCTGTCGTAGTGCTTTAAATAATGAAAAAGTTTCAGGCCTTGATAAATGGCTCAGTTGGATGCAGTTTAGAAAGTTGAGAGCATATGCTTCTGTCATTAGAAACTAAGGACCCTCGTTACCCTTGCTATAACTCTTCAGATTCATCTGAAACTCTTTGATCCCCTCATGTACTTACACTGTGTTTAAAATGCAAAAGTGTGGAAAAATGTGGTGTGCATGAGAAATTCGGTTAGTAGGAAGAAAGATTAAAATAAAGCTACTGTTCAGTAACATCTTTGTTTCAAACCTATTGCAAAAGATAGCATTAGTCTGTATCACATTTCTTTTGAAATGAGAGTAAGCAAGCATCTTTCTTTGATTCCTTTGAGATTTTTGTTTTAAGAAACAATTGAAATCCAATAAAGAAATGCACTTCAGAGAATGCTTGTGAAGATACTTAACTGACTTAATAGAGAAATGACAGCAAGCATACTTGTTCTTGCAGTTTGTTCCAAAGTATTCTGCAATGGTGGATGCAGAATGGCAGTAAGGAGTAAAGTACTGAGAGAGAAATTTTAGGCATGATTGGTGATACAGGTTTAAACAATACCAACTTTTAACAGGGAATCTATTGATACATTTTCTTCCAGAACAGTATAGTTTTGTCATTAAATGTCATCATTTTAGCTGAAAACTGTTATTTAATTTTCAGCTACTATTTATTTTTCTTCTTTCTCTGAAACGTTCGTGTAGTGTGTTTGTCTCTGAGGATATTTCATAGCTGAAATGCTTTGCCTTGGCAGAGCATGTCACAGATAGAGAAAATTTTGTCTAATCCCTGACTCTCATGGTTGTCATTTTGCTTTGTTTCATGTATAGAAGCAATACACTAGAACCACTTTTTCAAACCTCTTATAAAGGAATTACGTCTCTTCTGAAGTATTGAGTTAAGGTAACAAAACGTATATGTGAATACATATATGAATGTATAACCAGCTGCTTGTTGTTGATGGAAGAAAGCCATTTTCTGCAACAGAAACAAAGATTTCTTCCTCCATATCATATAAGCATAATAAATAACATAAAATGCGAGTGCTGTTTTTCCTTATGCTTTTCATTATTTAGAATCTATATTTCATGAGCATACAAAAACAACAATGCGCTGTGCCTAGGCATTATGTCCAGACACATTACAGGGGAATATTCTAGTCCAAGTGATTCTAAGTGGTTAAACGGTACGTTCAACAACGTGGTGCTAAATGAAGAAGTGAAATGGGAAGGCCTATGAATGTGTGGGAACAAATGTGAAAATTCTACCTGTACAAAAAAGGAGTCTTATGTTTACCTTCTGTTGTGTTGATACTATCATGTTGCAATAACAGTAGTAGCCTGTGCTGTGAGTGAATCCCTTGGATTCTTCATATTTGATAGCTCTCACTGCTTTGTTTTGTCGTTGAGCAAAAAGTACAGTTGAGTGACCGTTTTATAATGTTAACCTCAGAATATTTACAAACTGTGCAATTGGTTAGACAGATGCAAATTAAGTGCTGATGCAATGGGTCCATCTCCATTCATTTTGAAGTTGTACTTGCTCACATGAGCTGTGAATTTGTGATAAGTGCTGAATATTAACTAGGATATTTGGACTTTAATATAATGATCTTATATCACTAGAGCATCTTGGCAAATTAGATTAAACCTGAAGGACACAGGACCTGATCTATCTTTAAATTCATGACGTGTGAAAGTTGTACTTCAGACAAGTGTTAAGCTAATTGCTTCCTTAGCTGGTGACTTCAGTAAGTTACGAACAGAAATATTTATCTCACTGTGCTAAGTAGCTAGTGGGCTAAGAAGAAAGATAGCAAAGACATTCCTAGAAGTAGACTTTTGCGTATATTCAAAATATTGTCAAATTGTGCTATGAGATCGCTAGGTTTTTGACATATTTTAGGACTTTTATGCCTTTGCAAGTAATTAAATTAATTGTTTATCCATTGTACACAGTCCTGAATTACTGTATGATTAGCTTGGGCACTTAAAAGTATAAGAACACTTGAAAGCAAAATCCAAGCATAGATATTCCATAGCACGTCTTACAATCTAAATATTGCTCTTAGTCTAATCGAAGCAGCAAGAGTAGTCACAGCAGTTGATGGACTATTTTTCAAATTGATTTCAAAAATGTATTTAAGGGGATGATCTTCTACTCTAGATTACCTATTGATTTTTAATATGAAAAGCTCATTATATAAGCAGTAACTGCATATAAAAACCTAGCAAACCTTTGCATAAATCCTTTAATTGAATTTCCAGAGCCTGTGGTTCTACTTTTTTTTTTTTTTTTAATTAAATCTATTTCTTTTTTTAAGTGTTACTGTGTAATTTGCATGCTGTGAAGTGGCCCTGTCCCAGATAAAGTGCCATTGATCCTTATTAAACCTCACCTCTGGGCTTGCTCAAAACTAACTGGAAAAATTAAAGTGTTCATGCTGCAATGCACTTATTGCTTGTGTGATAGGATTATGGAAAAGAATAACATTAATTTCCGAGAGAGAATTTATAATGCAAGATTTTATTTTTTTCAATTTGATAATTAATAGCAAAATCATATCCTAAATATAAATTGTATTTCAGTCTGCAAACTGCAGTAGTAATTAGGAAAGCTAATGTATACCTGATATAAAATCATGATGTTGTCTATGGACAGTCCTTTGGTAAGTTAATTTTAAATGTAGTTCAAAATGATTATGGATTCAGCCCAACAGTTTAAATAGAGATTTTAGCTTAAAAAAAAAAAAAATTGTGACTTACACGATATCTTATATTAATAGCTGTTTCCATTTTATCTCTTGAGTTTAAAAATGTGAAAAATGAGTCTGCAAATATTCATGCTAACAATTTTATATTAGAACTGTCATGATAAAGAAAAGCATATAAGCAGCAATACTATTTTCTGTTTTTTGAAATATCTAACAGTTGTTTTTTGGAAAGCAATAAAATCTCCTAAAGAAATATTCGTAATCAATAAGAATACAAAGTATGGAATATATTAACAGAGTTATAAAAATGTTTATAATATGACTCAAAATGAAAAACACAGCAAGTTATGTACGGTTTAAAGTGTAATCAATTTTGAGGTTGCATATGAGGATATAAATGATAAACACAAGTAGTAGCACTTTTACTAAAGGCTCTTGCAAAAAAATACTCTATTTATGGTCTATTCCATTCTTTTTATAGATCATTAATGTAGAAAACAAACACAGCGTATCCATCTTCTTAGACAGTTTAAAATTCCATTAAATGATATTTTTAGATGGAAATTTTGAGCTCATTTTATATGCTTCTTTCTACAAAGGCATGCTATACTGAAAGTAAACTGGGTTTCCAGCAGGAACCAATACCAGAGAAGTTATATGCAGGAGTTTTCCAGATTTGTAGGGCAAGTTAGTGGGTTTTTTTTTTTAAACTTTCAGCAAAGAACTGCTAAATGTGTTGTGTTTAAGAAGTGGTGAATTGTATGTTGTATTGTCTGTGATATAACTTAATATATACTATATATATACACACACTATATACATAATATATGAAACTAGGTTGGAATTGTCAATAGTAGCACAACTTCATTCCACAATGAAGTATTTGTTTCAAATCATCTCTTCTATCCAGTAATTAGTGCAACCTGATTTTTGCACTTTGCTTAGTTAATACAGAACCAGTTGAAATACCAGTTTCTCACTGATCTGTACCTAACAAAATTGTGTTTAACTATATTAGCTGCTTAAATGGATTATGTATTTGCTTTAAAGCTCCTATATTGCTTTTAAGTAAGCACTACTTATTTCAAAATCAACTCATCAGTCTGTCAGGAAATGATTCTGCTTACTCATTTCATACAACCACTGCACTGATAACAATAACATGAAATAATATTGTTTTAGTATTTTAGTTTTTTATTCAGTACCTCATTTGTGCATTTGTCAACACTGTCCTTGTTTCCCCTGCTATGTCTGCTGGTTAACCCTTGAACTTTTACTGAGCTCTGTATGGCAGTTACCTTACCTACTACTGAACTCCTTGCTGCTGCTGGGACCAGTCTGGACCCAGGGGTCCTTTTGTCTTTCATATGACACATAACATTATAGAGCATCTAGCAACAGTTCTTTTCAAAAACAAACAAAAGAGCAACAACTACAACAAAAAAGCACAGAAAAGAATCCTCTAAAACTCCTAAATCTGTGCAATTTGTGATATTGCATAGGCGTTTATAAAAAATTGAATGAAATATATATATATAAAAAAATCTAAGTAGTAAGTGTCGTTACTGGGATAAATTGTTCCTGCTGTGTGTCCGAGTACAAACCCAGTCCGCCCACAAGCATTTTTATACCAAATGAAGACCTGAATGCTTTTCTGGCCATTTTTCAGTACTGTTGTTCTACACAAGAGATTTGATAATAGGACAGCAGAGAAAGGAGATGAAGAACATAGATTGTAGATCAAGGAAATAGCTTGAGTTGTTTTCTTTTGTGTCTTGACGAAGTTGTCTCTTATGGCTTTGAATCTTTGAATATGAATCTGTGAAACACTGAGCTCATCATCTGTGGCACAGCATTCCTGGGCTTGTACCAGTGGCTGAAAAAGCCCAGGAATATCCTCCTTCATGGGGGTAGCCGAGTGGTTCTTCAAACCACTTCTTCCTAACTATATCAGTGTTTGCTTAAAAGGAGGAAACAAACAAATGACAAATGGACACCTGTGGTGCAAATTTTTCCCAGAAAGACTTCCTGATCTCTTTCTTTTTAGGAAACCCTTTCTGAATGGCCTTTTAAAAATGATGTGCAGAGTTCCAGAGTGCACTTGATTTTTCCAGCCTTATTTACTGGAGGAAAGAGAAGGTGGACAGAACGAGGGAAGGAATTGAATTGGTCCTCTTACAGCAACGTGGAAGCTACTCAGAAAAGCTATGCTGACTGGGAGCCTTCTTAATAAATGGGCGTGAAGCCGGGTTACTATCAGGTAGTTTACTCATGAGTGAACAGCTCTCGGCTGTACTCGGGTAGCTGGTACGATCCATTCAGCAGTGAGGGAGAGTGGCAGCAGCTGCAGCCCACCTGCTGATTTCTTTTGTAGTGTTGTAGTTATCATGGTTCTAGACTGTCTGGTTGCCCCCTCTCTGCTAGGTCAATGTTGTCTTCAGGTTTGGGAAAATCATGTGTTTCGGTTCTCTGCATTAACAGGCACCACATTGCGAAAGTATTTGCTCCAAATTTTCATGTTAGTTTGTAAGATTAATGAGAATGACTTGTTCATCATTATTTGTGTTCCTCCTCTATGTGGTCCAGCAGTTTTCTGGTGGATTATTTCTTTGAACTGTTAGTACAAGTAGCATATTGCTTCTTGAAACCTGTTTCTGTTTTAACTTCAGAAGATCACAAGCATCCTGAAATTATGCTTTAGGAAAAAGGTTTTAAAATTCTTTCCTGGTTGTTTGTCAGTGGATTTGTTGTAGTTTCCTAATGGTCTTTAGTGGAGGAAGTAAGTGACACTGATCAGTGAAGGTAGACAGTAAGATTTATAATGTATTTGTGCTAGCTGATTGCCAACAGAACTGGGCTTTCCCAGCGGTGCTGTACGCATACTTGGAAAATCAATAGGGATTAGCCTATGACCCCCTTCACATACTTATACTGTGGTCTGCATTGCTTACCAATATTTCATCTGTTTCACTTAAATGCTGTTACTTACTCAATAATGTGTGGCTGTTCTTGCAAGCTACTAATTAATTTTTAAAATGCAGTATCACTTGAAACCGAGATAAAGCACACCTTTAGCATCAGAGTGGGTGGAGGGCTCATGGCTTACTTAGTGAATTTGCACTTGGTACCTTTAATTAAAAATCCTACTTTGAAAGATTAAAGTTACACATTTAGAATTAAAAAAGTACTAAATCAAGTACAGAGACCTTTTCATGGTGGTTGCCAACAAGCTAAATTGCCAGGCTTAACTAGGTACCCTACAGTACTGTGTGTGCTATTTGCTGGCCCAATTTGACTTTTCAGTATGTGTATTTATACTTAGAACACGCATATAAGGGACTTATATTTGGTTACATTTAGAGAAGTGTCTGTTTATTATTGTGTTACACAAATTTCTTTGGTTAACAATTACTGTAAAGTGTTACGTGAAATTAATATTTCCCTTTTGGTTTGCTGTTTAATTTTTGCCTTAAAAATACTTGATTTAAAGTTCTTTCTTTCTTTTTTTTTTCTCTCTTGTAAATAGTAGGAGGGAAATATTTTATGTTTATAAATACATGTATTTTATTTATATTGAGTCTAGGGCATACTCTTGATAGTGTCTTCATGTGTGATGTAAAGTGGGTTGTAATTTAAATACTGCTGAGCCAAAAAAATGAACAGAAGTATCAGGTATTGTCTTCCCTTTCAATAATTTAAAAAATATTTTCAATATATAGAAATAATATAAAAATAGTTTGTAAAACAATGTAAAATCCTTATTTCAATTTCTAGTTTACTATACAGTTTGCCAAAATTCAAACATAATGACCTACAGCAATTATTTTTGATGTGGTTGTTCTCCCAGCAGGGGGATTTTAAAAATTCACAGTTTCTTATGCAAGTGTACCTATTCCCTGGAGTTACTTATAGTTTCTTATTGATCTAGTAGCTGGTATTTGAATTGGTCGATGTACTCTGTGACTTGTTTAAGATACCCTACCTGAACTATTAGTTTAAATAATATATTCATAAATTGATTAATCATTACAGTAAGAGTTATTAGCTGCATTTTTATCTGTGTGCTATCCACAAATGACTTCTAGTATAATAATCATGCATATATAAACAGAGATTCAGTTTTAAATTGCAGCATGCCTTATAGTAATTATATTGCTAGTAATAGTATGTTTCTGCAAGAAGGAACCAACCTTTTTCTGTGCGGGCAGCAAAACTCAGTGTGTTTATTTAATGTGGATAAAGTAATTGTAAATATTGATGTGGGTATAAGCCAGGTTACGGGATAGAGGAAAGAAGGAGAGAGAAGATGCGGCTTTTTTTGGCGAAGGCAGATGCCCGCTAGGGCTGGATGTGTGTATGTGTGTGACCAGGTACTGAGCCGAGCAAAGCCTGCAGGGAGCTCCGGCCCCATGCGTGGGTGCTGGGTGCTGGTATTACGCAGCCTGGCCGCGACTGCCGGTGGCGCTGGGGGACTCGACAGGCTGTGGAGACTGTGGCTAAAATTATGGTCCTGATCTCATAGCTTTCGAATGCATCACTATCTCTCCTTTGTCCTCCTTCCTAGAAGAGGATGACAGAAGGACCCAGAGGAACTTCATAACCAACAGATGTTTATAAAATAATGAACATACAGGGATGTAGCTGCCTCTTCCTTGTAGTCATTGCAGGAGAGTTTGACTTGTGTGCCTTCAACTGATAACCTCTTGCTTCTAAAATGTCTCTATTGCTATCAATATACGTATAGCATATACATATAGCATATACCGGAGGGGAGGGGTGCTTCAGATTATTGTGAGTAACGAGAAAAGTTTGTGTGTTACTTTAAAATATGTATTTTTATAATAGGAATGTGCTCCAAAAATTGAAAGAGCAACCACGGTAATGTTCATTACAAAGATCCTAGGCTAGCTCACACAGGAGTCAGTGTGAATCTTTCTGTCTACCACAGTGTGGATGGACCACATCCAAACATTTTTATGAGAAAAAGAAATACTCACCAAAAAAGGTTTGTGTGTGCAGAGGGAGCTACAAAAATCTATTTAACCAAAAGTGTCAGAACTGACTTTCTTAGCAGCTCTTGGGTTTACATTGCTAAATGGTGCAGAGTCCCAACAGCTTTAGACGACTTTAACTTTGATTTAATCTTAAGTTCTATGAAAAAATTGTGAATGCAGAATACATATACATGCAATCTTACCATCATACATATATTCTCAAATCAATGGCCTCTTTTAGTTAATAATCTGAGTACACTGTGGAAATTCACACACCTCATATTTCGGCTTATTTCCTGCATAAACTATTGTCACGAGCCTTGGAATCTTGCATTTTGCAAATGAATAACTGGGGGAGCTTTTTCATATTTTAGTTTGAAAGCCATTTTGTCTCACCACATGCTTTTTCTGCTTCATAAATTCTACTTTAAAACATTCAACAACCTGCTAAATTAATATATACTGTGTTCTTTCTTTAATGGGTAGGGGAACTTGTCTCACAGCGGTGCATTTGTTCAGATCTGTTTTGAAAAAGCACTGCCTGCCGTGTGAAGGACATCTGCTCACAAATGAATGATTGTGCTTTTGATTCGGAGCAGCACCTTCACTTTAAATGCTGGCTACAGATGAAAGGAACAGATTGCTGTGGTACCGCTTTTGTGAGGATTCCTCTACCCAGCATGTGGCTTCATACATTATTGAGAGCAAATCCACTTTATGCTACCACTCCTCACTGCACTTATTTTGCCAACCTTATTCAGACTGTCAGCAAGGATCACTTTTCTACAAAGGAATAAAAGCCAAGTTAGGAAGATTAAGCAGATAAATTATTTACAGTGTTTAATTATCATTGTACAGGTTTATTAAACTTCATGGTTACCTGGAAACATAAGCAGGTGCTGGAAAAAAAGTCTAATAAAGTTAAATAAAAAATATTTTGTGTAAAATGAAATCCTTTTATGTGTGCCATGTTAATATAAATGTCCAGGTTTTTTTGGTTGCATGCCAACCTTGACTTGTATTTGATGTTGTGATTATTATTTTTTTCATAATCCATTCCTAGCTCAAGGCTTATTATGATAGGAGATCCCACAGAATGCTCTGCTGGGTTGAGCAGCAGCCTGTTATACTACTAAGCGTCCTAGACAATAAACAGATGTACAAGGTATGCTTGGTAAATCTCAAAAGATTCCATTTCACTGGTGCTCAGGACATCTGAATTCTGCCAGAAACTAGACTTAGATGACTTTGTAGCAAAAAAAACCACTGTAGCACCAAAATACATTTGGAATTTTCTTTAATATTTATACTGAATAAATAATTGACTTTGTTTCTTTTTCCACATCAATTGACCTTACTGGTGCTTATTTAGTCATAGAGGGGAAAATTTTAATTATTTTTAATTATATATTTTATTTAGAAGTAGAGGTGTTGTCCCCTAGGAACACCTAGAGGTATTCCTAGTGTATTAGTGAATGCTCTTCACTAATATAAACAAATGAGCTGCATTAAAGATCTGCCCACATAGTTGCAAGGAACCACCTATTAATCTGTCAACTTTGAATACTCTAAGAAAATTAAGACCAAACAACCATGAATTTGAAAATGAAAAAGGCAGTACCAAGCCTGTTATATTCTCAGGATAAGAGCCAAATAGGTAGGAAGTGACTGGTATTATTAAATAAGAAGCAGACAAGTCCCACTGTTTTAGTTCACTGCAGTAAAATAACCCAGAGGCATATTAGCGTAAGTATGGGCTGCAGGTCTGGCTCTTGTAAGGTTCAGGGACTTCTGCTACTGACACAACAGGACACCAGATATTTCACCAGATATTTCTCACAATGTGAGAAATGAATTGTGAAAAGTGATATCCAAGATTCTTATTGTTTTGATTAAATTTGGTTTGTGGCAGAATGGTAAATTTCTCATTCTTGAGTCAAGCTCTACGAATCAGGATTTTGTTGATAATATCCACATCTGCTAGTCTGAAATCTGCTGTCAGATATTTTCTATTATTGCTTAAAACGTTAAAAATAAGGCATTGCCTAAAAAAAATAGAGAA
>VXAL01011821.1:11177-79510 GCA_013399475.1 Chauna torquata
ATATATATAAATTATATAAAGTAAATAAGGAAATTAGGACAGACATTGTAGAAATATGATTAAGACCTGAGCAACTAGTAATATAATTGAAAAAAGAGACATACTTGTTCTGATTTTAATGTATTTGTGTGTAACAATTTATAATTAAAACAAATCCTATTTGCTGTATATTTATAACTTTATCATACCAAGACCATAAAGCTGAATTATACTGGGCAATTTATTGTGTGTGTTTTGATTTCTGCTTCTGCGTATATGTCTAAATCATGAAGAGAAAATGAAAGCACTAGCAAAATCCAAACACTTTATTTAAAACAAAAAGTGTGATTGTTCAGAAATAGACTATTGACTTTCACTGGGTTAAACAGCTCATGTAGTGATTAGGCTTGAAGCTATAATTGTTCTTGTCACCCAAACTCCGCTCAGTCAATATCTTTTTATCATATACATTTTTAATCACATATTAATAAACAAGAAGGTGTGATTTATTGATGGCTGGATTAGTTTATTGACCAACTCGACTACTCTATGTATGGTTTTTGAACACAGAAACAAGGTCAGCGTGTAAAGATGAGGAATAGTACATTCACCATCTTTAATATACTTCATTCTAGCAGTCTACTTCCTCTCTTAAAGTGATGCAATACATACAGCTTCTCCATTTTTTTTTTTTAGAAATTATTTCATATTTGAAACAATCTCACTGTTGAAGCACATTTTGGTTTGAGTTTTAGGAAATATAAAATATAAGCTCCTCTAATTTAACATAATTCTGTCACCTTGACACCAAACTGTTATTTTTTAAACATTTGGGAAATCAAGGTTTCAGATACCTATAGATTCCTATCAAATATTCTTTAATTACATATATTTTTGAGAGTATTTAAACTTTTCAGATTCTCCTAACAAATAACTCTACTCATCCTTCTCGTCAGTTCTTTCAATTTTTCTCTCTGTGAATTGTTATTGCAAGCATTCCTTTCCAGTAATTCAGGTTTGGAATGACGGCTTCTAAAACAGCTACATAACGTTAACAATTAAGACGATAATAGAACATGACAGTACCTGTGTGTATTCTTTCATGTCAGACAAAACCTGTACATAGAAACTCACATTTCCTTTTTAAATATTATTTTTCAAAAGAATGGAAAGTGTAGTAGAAATAGATCTTTTCATCAGCATCTCCATTTGTACTAAATACTGTTTTGCGATAGGAAAGTATTCAATTGAAAATATTTTGATGATTCTGTCTGTCAGATGCTCACATGATATCCTAAAAACAAGAGTCATTTGGAAACGCAGCTGATTGCAGCATGCATAGAAATGCACATCAGCCAGACACAAAGATGAAGTATGTTTCCAACCTGAAGCTCTTAGTTTCTAAACCCATCCAAAAGCTCTTCTCCTTAAGGTATGAGCTTAAAATAGGTCAAAATGATTACTCACTGCAGTATCATATATCTGTATCTCTGATCTTACCAGTGTCTCGTACCTGAATCATTTAGGTGATGAGATCTATGAAAGGAAAAAAAAACCCCACTATCTCCACTCTCTCTAAAACCATACTCAGAGGCAGTACTGCTCTGCTTTCTCATTGTGCAGATCTTCAGGTGCCTTGCAAATGAGCTCCATTCCCCTCTACAGACTACTGCTCACAGTAACGAAAGGCTGTCTGAACAGCTCTCTACGTCTCTCTTCCATCCAAGAACTTTGTCTCCTAATTACAGCATTATCAACCTTGTTTTCCAGGCAGATTCGTTCATGTACTATCTGACAATATTTCTGCTCTTTCTAGGTCCTTTTATGATACTGTCTGGATTCATACTGTTTTTCTAGGAAAAGGGAAAAAATATCTCTGTGCAATCCAACAGTGCTTTTCTGTACATTTGACTCAGGAGTTTAAGACATACCACTTTTGTCTTCTTCTGCAAGTGCTACTCTATAATTCTCAGGCTGCTGGTGAAGGGAAACACTTAAGATCCTTATACATTAAGGTGAACATGGCTAGTGTAACAATGAAGAGAAAATTGCTAGTGTAGAACAAAAAGAGATGCAGAAATGCAACCATACCAAGTGCAGGCTAAAAACCTGCAGATGACTAACTTACTGGCAAAACCATTCATACTCACATGAATATTATCCCTGTAAAAGTGCCAAGTGCACCTAGGTGTTGTACAGAAGTTCTGGTCATGTAAGGTAAAGCTTCCCAGAGGCACCCTTTAATTGGTCTAATTTTCCCTGCCAAACACCATCAAAGTTCTAGATGTTCAGGCCAGGTCTTGTCACTTTACTGTTTCATCACTTTTTGGATTACCTACTCCCAGCACAAACGCTCTCAAACATATTTGCTGCCTGTATGTTTCTCTCCCCTTCACGTGCACATACACATACATACCTCTTTCCATAAGAGCCTTACTGAATCCTTGAAAAATAGAGAGAGGAAAATAATGGAGCTTGAACTACTATTCAACCCCATAATGTAAACTGCTGTCCAGATACCTTTTAATTTCAAGGGCAGTCGAAGGAAATCCTCCCAGCACATTAGAACCTTTATTTCTACTTAATTTCTGGCATTTTAGGGGAAATAAACACACACACACAAACAAATTCCAAGACAAAGTAAAAAAACACAACAATGCAAGCTGTAGGTTGCATATGCTACTCCTTACTCTCCATGTAGATACATAGGAAGTATAGGGAGTTAGGATAGCAAAAGCATTTCTGGGAAAGTTATTATTAAAGGGAAGGCAACTGCTAGAGCCAGTTTATGCAGAAATGAGTACTGCACTCAATGAATAGGCTGTTTTCCATAATAGTAACACACAAAATCACGCCAGCATGGGATGACTCACCATAAATAGGTGGGTTTGACTCTTGGCTCTGACATTGACTTATTGCATGGCCTTAGGCAAATCCCGAAACATTTGTTTTTACTTCTCCATTTATGTGATTTGGATAATACTTATATACCTGAAGGGGATATTTTAAGATACAATATGTTTAAGATTCTACAAAGATTTAAAATGCTATAACATAGCTATGCCTCATTAACAACGTCAGGCTAAAATAAACACCGGGATGATTTAGGTAATGTGGTACATGTTCCTGGAACTGAGAACTTTGCTGAACAAAGAGCAAAATCTTCAAAGAGCCAGAGGTAAGGGAAGGTACAGCCCACTGTAAAGCTGAAGTACTCTGCAAGGGTGGATGAATTTATAGGGAAGGAAATACAAGTTTGTTTAATAGGCAAAAGTTCAGTCTTCATTAATTATTTAAGTGGTTGGGCAGAAAAGCAACACATGCTCAGGAGTGGGTGAAAAGAACAAAAACCAGGCCTCAATTATCCATGTGTATTGAAGCTAGAGAGGATTTTGCCAGGGCGAGACCTGACAGTTTGTTTCTATTGGCTATACAGTATGAAAATACAGATATCAAAAAGATCCCTTTCATTTGAGCCTTCCTCTCCTGTTAGGAAGGGGAGCTATCTTCTCTGAAAGAGCAAAAGGTGCTCTGCAGAGCTCACCAGGACTGCATCATGCGAAAATGATGGATCTTATCCTGCTGAACCTTGCAGCAGGGGAGAAGTCCAACCTCATCTGCAGATGGGTTGGAAACCCCGGTAAAAGAGAAGGGCCCCAGCAAAGTCCCTGGATAGAAATCCCACATGAACTGATGTCATTGGGAAGCAGGAGCAAGGCTTACAGCATGGACAGAAGAAAGGGGCCCCCTACCCCTGCCTAGGGACTGTGGGCCTTAAGTGTCCTTAAGTCCTACTTATAGCAGAAGGAATGCTCTTCTGGGTTAACCCAGAGAGAGGCAACTCCAACCCACAGCATATCAGATAAGATAATACAACAGTGTTAGCACTTCTGAGGTTTTCTTCATTTTTTGTCTTCTCTATGCTATTTTTCCTCGTTTAGGACCTTAGTAAAAACTGTACTTTTAAAAGAACAGTGAGGGGAAGTCTGGAAGCATAGAGGATGGTATAAGAGGATGTGAAATCAGGTTAACTGTTATAAAAGTAGGAGGGAGAAGCCTCTGCTGAGTGAGGAAGAAGAGAAGAAGCTTAAGTGGATGTTGTTGGAGTGAGGGAGGATGGAAGAAGAGAGACTTCTTTTCTACAGTGGTCAGTAGCAGGGAACAGGTAAAACAACAACAGTAAAGTCTGAAGTATCAGGAAGTGAGATTTGGGACAGTCACTGCCAAAATCTATTTTTTCATTAGATGTTATTCTTTCGGTATTTCAGTAAACCTGAGAAAACAAGTTGAGTGGCCTGACTTTGAGTGGCTTGTGATCTGGAGAGGAACTCCAGCTGCTGGAGATAAACTTCAGTCCTTTTCACTGGTTCGGCAGGAAAGGACTAGGGGTCTGCCCAGCCTGCAGCCCAGCTCAGGTTAGTTTCACAGAAAGAAGCTCTGACTGTGATCTCCGAGACCGCTCAGCAATGAAAACCACAGTGCTGTTGGTGGAGAGATCTGCGAGATTTGCCTTGAAAGAGCGCTTCTAGTCCTAGACAAAGCACTCTCACAGACCCATTCAAATAGTGCGATATGTATGAATGAGGCAGGCTGGACTTGCCTCACATCAGACATCGACATCAAGGTAATTTTTAAGTTGCTGCTACAGACAGCTCCTTGGTAGATGTTACTGAATGGGGCAGTTCCTGTACTTCACATGCTGCATCTGTTTATCTGTCATGTTTACCACTTATGATGACCCTAAGGATGGGCACTGACTCTACAATGCAGTTCGAGACACTAACACATCGCTGGATATAGAACAAGTTCCCATACCAGAAAAGAGATCAGTTTTCAAACTGAAAATACTTGTGTTAAGCACTTCATTGATAGACATCATTTGAGAGACACAAAATCAAATTCATATTAAACTAACAAAGCTGATACATTTTTACTACATCTGCAGACCACAGAACACTTTGCTTTCAAGAAAAATTGAATAAATCACAAAGCTTTCTTAAGGAGACTTCTTCTCCCCTTGTCTTCAGAAAGTCCTTAACCTGACATCTGTCCCTGCACTGTCACCTCTTTTAAAACTAACAAATGCATGACATATAATACAAGATTTATAAATTAAAGAAACCCACCCCTTTTAAGTAATATTCTTTAAATCTCAGTTTCTGACAGTCCTCCTATTTGCTCAGTAACTGTAATAGGCGTATTTTTCAGAAAACAGTGAATAAAAACTGACAAGCCATCGGGAGAATCTGAATGCATAATTGATAGGGGCATAAATTAATATGATTAGGCCTTTATTGGGTGCCTCTGCTGCCAAACCTACAAAAGGGGCATGGAATAAAACATGGCTATGTTCTCAGGGCTGATAGACATCAATATGTAATGCATATTATCTCAAGCCTTCTCATGTAGTCTGCTTATGACAGCACTCAACCTAATTGAAATTTTTATCTTTCTGTTGCATACAGACAGTTTTGACTAGCTGCTTCCAGCGAAAAGAGAGAAATCCAAATGACCCAAATGAAGGTTTCTCTGTAGAGGTATATACCCTTCTTGCAAATCATTTTAAAATGGCTTTCTAGTTTTTGGCTTTCTAAAGCCATCTTCAGAAAGTTGCATGAAAGACATCCCAGGACTTCATTTGCCTCCCCCCCTTGTAACTAAGCTTAACAGTGCATTTTCCTAAAAGAAAGAAAAGAATAAAAAGATTTCTTCATAAAAATCAATATACTGTATGCTCACTTCAATTGAGGCTTCATTTTACTACAGTTCTTCATGCTGCATACGTATAACTTAGGAAGAAACAGTTTTCCTATTGATTATGAATATTTTAACACTATCCTCCTCCAGACCTGTGAGGGAAAAGTTAAAAAATTAAGAATGGTTTCTTGAACTGACACTCCTAATCTGTGTCCAAAAAATGCTGGTCATCTGACACAGTTTCATCTTGATAAATCAAAAAAATTTTTTTAACTTTTTCTTTCCTTTTCCGTTCTTTTTAACTATGAATTCACACACTGTGAAATGAAAGGCTATTCCAAGAGCATGGTATCTATCAGTTATAAAATGTTTCAAACATTTTCTGTAAATGAGAATTTAATGAATATTCACTTTTCCTAAAGGGTTTTTGCTTTGACAAATCAAAGTTGATTAAAAATTTCATATTTAATATTTTGCTCTTTATTGAAAAGTTCTATACTGCATGAGTGTTTCTGAGAATACAAGCTGCCATTACTAAATATTTTTATTACAGTAGTGCTGGATGTTGTACAAATAAGATAAGGAGTCAGTTTCTGCTCCATTGTTTGCAGTCTAGAATGGGATTATCCCTGGAGTAAGATTCATTTAACCTGTAAAAATCAAAATAAAACAGAGAAAGGGGCAGAAATGGGTACAACATCTCATTTTGGCTTTACTGAAACTCACTTCCTAAGGTAGGAAATAAATATTTATTATTATTATTATTANAATGTGAAGACAAAGACAATATAGCTAAAAAATGACTTTCTCCTCTTAATGGACAATCTTTCACTCTTCTAACTCATCACTCCATTATCATAAACTGTAGGGCATCCATAAATATGAAGAGGCCATATGTTTTGTAGATTAAAGAATGACACAGCCTTCTGAAAGATCCATGTTCCTACACCTGTTAAGTCAAGTAATTTATTTATTTCAGAGGCTATAAAGCATTCCTACTTCCTTTTTATATCCGCTACTGGTAGTTGCAAGTTCAAGACATGAAACAAACTTGATATGATTTCCTTTATATTTATGTATTATAGGTTAGGACATTTTATCTTCCGTTTAACCTTACAACACCTTTGTTCTCGTCTGTAGTCTGGTAGAAGAACAACACGTTGCTGGTGGCCTACTTCTCCCACTTGAGAAAATGGACAGTTAAGGTTCTCACTGGTCCTCCATATGTGCACAGATACTTGTGTCCTGGATATCTGGAGGAATGGATGTGCAACAGCATGAGTAGACAAGGTGAACTCTGGCCCAGGTTCCGATACGCTGGGTAACATACCACAAGTAAACCCACAGAAGTCAATATGAGTAATGGTTTCAAAACGTAGCTTTAGGTTAAAAAGGGCTATTCTAATCCAACCATAGGGTACATTTAGACATCTCTTGACACAATGAACTTCAAAACTGGAATCATAAGTGCTTGCCTGAGTCCATGAACAAAACTAGCATTGGCATGTGAAACGAATATGGTGGCTTGCAAGTAAGTAGCCTGTGGAGTACAAAGGTTGGATCCTGCAGCCCAACTTGGCTGCTGCCCAGGACTTGAAAGTGGCTTTGGTCACATAGGTCCTAGGGTCAAGAAGATGCCAATCTGAGCACTAACATCAGAATGACCTCCCTTAAACAAATGTAAGGAGATTAGGACTTTCACAAAAAAGTGATGGTGGTGAGGGCTAGTTGCTTTCTTTGTGTAGAATTATGTAGATTCTTTCTAACTTTAACAGTATTTTGGTAATCTGTGATGAATGATCAAGTTTTTTTCAATGGATCAACTTCATCTGCTTATTCATGAGAAAAGCAAAACACATCATGGCATAATTTTGGTGCCTCTCCGTGGGCCAGGCTTTCTTGCTGCCCTACATACTTTATTATATCCCAGACTCCTCACTCAGCCAAAACAGATTTGAACTGTGTGTTGCTGAGGATGGAGTAGATGAACCTAGCTTTTAAAGACAGAAATTATCTGGAGATACTTCCTGTGTAGCGCAACTTCTAAACTCTCTGTTAGGGACTGAACACTACAAGACTATGAAAATGCTTAGTAATCCAGAGAAACTAACACCATTTCATAGATACAAAAGTGAATGACTGCACAGAAACTAAAAGCAGTACCTGCAGTGTTACCTCAGTAAATCACAGGTATTAACTAGCTCACAGTACCTTTGCATGGTAGAGATGGGCTTGGTATCCCTGCTTGTAGAGGGAACTGAGACCCAGGGAACAAGGGATACATTTCCAGCAAGGTGACTGGCACCTGAGGACTCCAAATCTATTTGTATTTTTGAGGTCTGTTCCTCCCCCTCAAAGTATTTTGTACTAGGTCAATCAGGTTTTTAAGCAGAGGTTGCAGAAATTCCAGCCCTAAACCTCCACCAAACCACCTTGTAGGATAGTGGTAGAAATCCTACTGCAAATCACTGAAATCCCAAATCTGCTAAGTAACTAAGGCTCTTCAAGAGGCTAGAACTTGCCTAAAGTTAGGAAAGAAAATCCTGTATGAGGTGTTAACATTCCCTCCCCTCACTGCAAAGCCGCTTGAAGAATTTCAACATAGTGACATTTTCAAATTACCAAACTGAAATACTTTACATGTTAGTAAAATGCACTGTGCCAACCACGTTTTAACAAAGATCATTTATCACCTCTGGAAAGTTGCTGAGTAAATCCTTTTGACTTTGTGCTATCCCATTCATCCTTGTTTCAAATAATGTAATTCTAACGTTGTATTGATATTCTTTTAGATTTTTTTCCCTTCTTTTCCATTTAAAACTAGTTTCTACATACATTTGGTGCAACTAAGTTTTATATTTGTCTCCTTATGGAAGAATGCAGAAGACGTGCTCAGCTATATTGATCTCTGAGGAAATGTGGATGAGGTAGATAATGTGAAACCTTTTTGTCATTACTAACAGTTATATAGGTTGTGGAAACTTTCAGTGTTTGGCTTACTAGATAAGTTGATGCACTCACATTTTTTTGATTGGAAAAGTATGGGGACTAAACTGTGTCTCCCCAGTTTCTGTAATGGAATTGATCTTTCGTGTATTAACACTTTTCTATTACAGAAAAGGAATTAATGATTATGAGAGCAGAAGCACCCTTTTCTTTCTGCTGGACTATTTGGAGACCAGTCTTAAAGAAAGGGAAGAAACCTAAACAAGTTAAGAGGAGACAACAAAAGGGCAGATGGCAAAGTGCTGAACTTTTCCACCTATAACCTTCAGAGACTGAAGGAGAAAGATATTACTGCTCTTGACTTTATTAGCTCCTACCATCTCTTCCATCCATGACAGACCTATCCCTGCTCTCCCCAGTCTGGGGTAGCTGCAAGTGGCAGGTACTTGGCAGGTTTTGGTTCAATTGCAGGAGTACTGGTACTCAGCTTACTTGTGCTAGCTGGGATGCCAGGTGGAAGGTTATTAATGTTTGTACACAACTTGTATAGGAGTTTGCCTAAAAGGCGAATGAGTAAAAACTGAATGAGGCCCTTTCCAGTGGAAAACAATCACTTTTTTTTTTCATTCTAATTCCTCTCCAATTGCTTAGCCACTTTATCTGAGTTTCCAGAATGCATTCAACATCCGCTCAACTGCAGACACCGAGACACATACAAACCTCTGCAAGCAAGCCCAGGTCATGGAGTCTTAATTCTGGATCCAGGCTCTACTTCCTCTGGTGACAGATTTTTCACCCCTCTTGCATCATTTACTCCCTCCCCGTTTAGGTTACTGCCTTCTTGCCTGAGCCCATTCAACCCTCTGCTTTGGGGAGACAGTGAGTTAAAACAATCTCTCTTAATTTGATTGAAAGTGTATCTTTTTGTTGATTTGGTTTACAGTATGAGCACAAAGAACAGCTGGCTTAAGTGAGGTGGATGTATCTTGTATCTGTGACAATGTAGACAATTCATGATATAGGATTACTGCTGTAGTACCAGGTCAGAGTAGGGAAGCAGCAGAAAGACACCAGTGCTGCCGCCTTCACCTAGTGGTTTTCAGGACCAGCTCAAACCAGGATCAGACTGTCAGAGACAGCCTTCCAGCAGAGAGCAGGCAAAAGCAAAGCTGCATCCACAGCCCTAGCTGGCAGGCTTTACAGCTGAGACCCAGAGACCCATCGTTACTGGACACAGGTCTCCTTCTTGTGAATATACAGGTATGGGACTGATATACTGGCTCTTGGCATAGTGCCTTTTCAGCCAGAATATCACTTTCTGCTCCGCTGCACCCCTAAGTGCATTTATTTTAATGATTCCTCTTTTTTTTTTTCTTTTTCCCTCAGCTGTACAAGCTTGTGAGCTGGCACAAGAGACTTTGTCATGAGATCTATTTGCACTTTTAATTTCTTTTTTCATCAGCTTGCCCCGTGTATTAAAATACAAATCCATTAGGTTTATATCCATACAGTCAGCCTTCTTTCCAAGTTGGTTCCTGACCTGCAATACAATTCCTGATACTGATGGTGATTGGCACAAAGCTCATCTAATCACAATAAATCCTGCACAGACTATGGGTTCTGTCCTGCCCTTGGTGACCCCTTATGCATTTCAACTTTTCATATGAGTTTAGACTAGCACTTCTTTTAATTCATTCTTATTTTAAACTAAAGAAATCTCTGCCATGATTGTTAAAATTGGCAGATATAAGTGTACAAGATCTCAGGTGAAATAAAAAGAGAACAACTTGTGCAAATGGGCGAAGTAATGCATAGTAAACAAGACACACAGCTCAGAAAACCTGGCATAGAGCCACTGGCTTTAATTAGTTGTACCAATTTATGTTGTCCAAGAATACGGCCTGATTCTTAAAAAAATGTTTAGGATGTGTTAGAAAAATTGGGTGTATAAATTATAGGTGCCCTTATGACACTTTAACTTGAATGACCAGTACTTATTCAGTCAACTACAATAGGTCTCACTGTCCTTGGCAGAATTACAGGGGTAATATTTTTTAACATGGATGAGCAGCTCTTGAACAATTTCTCCAATGTATTAAGCATGAACAGGCTTTTCTTCAACATCACGTGTGCATGTCATCTCCTCACATTTATTTTTCTCCAACACACATATTTATTTTGGCCATTAAGGGGGGGGTGCGGGGTGGTGGAACTTCCCTTCCTATAAATATTTGTCTTCTCCTCCATCCCTTTTATGGGAACACCACAAACTGATGGAATGATCTCGTTTCATATGCCTATTTTGTTTTATTTATATAATCAAAGAAGACATTCACTATTGTTAGAGTATATTGCTATGAATTCTTCATAGCTCGCAAATGAACTTGTGGGCAAAGATAAAGACAGGTTATGATAGATAATCCACTAAAGACTTGATTTTGTAGATTCCTATTGTCAAGAAACCTCACTTGTTTAAAGGCAGCTTATAGTACTAAAAAATTGCAAGCTGAGCTAAAAAAAAAAAAATAGAAGAAGTTCTGGGGGCCTTGAAATATCCTTTACTGATAGCTGGACATAAAGGACTTCAAACCAATGGAATAAGAATGTATCTTCTACATAAGAATGATAGAACAGCATCAGATAACATGCTATCTGTGTACTAGTCATCTAACTCTATATCTTAGGTTCTTTATTTTCAGAAAGAGAATTGCAACCAGATACAGATAAAAAAGAATATTCATCATCTTTAATACTAAAGGTTCCACCTTTTCATATATGACAATGATAAATCTACTGCCAAAGCAGAGGGTGTTTCTTACTTTTTTTTCTTTGTTTGTTTGTTTGTTTGCTTGTTTTTTTCCTCCTTGAGCTGCATTTTCTTAACTATTTATTAATTTAGTGGAATATATTCCCTTGCATTCATATCTTTTCCCTAGGTAATGTAGTGGTTACTTTCACACAAGAGCCTACCAAAGATTTACAGAAAAAAGGACCAACGTGCTTCCTGAAATGGAAATAAAATTTTTTATACCACAAACATCCTGAATAAAATTACATGTTTTTAAATGTATTTTTATTACCTCCTTTGTAGAAAAAGGTAGTCTGAACTTCATCCTGCTGTTTTCCTGAAGTTCAGAAGTTAAGTCTAGCAATATAAGATATACGGACAGACTTTGCTAGTCTATGCAAAGTAGCGTATTGAAAGAAAATGCCTTCATTTGCTTGGCTAAATTCTCATTTTAATTATTTGAGACTCCAAACTTCCTTTTCCTTTAAGTGGTATTCCTTAAAGTATGTCTTCTCAGCTCAAGTGTCAGATCAATTAATTTTTTCTCTCTTTGTTTGCTCTAGAGGAGACTTCTTTTATTACAAGAAAAGAAAAAAAATGTACATATGTGATAGTAACTTTAATTATTGAAGGTTTTTGACACTGCCGATGAAAACGCTTCCTACAAAGTCAGCTTTGAGCATAGCCAGTGACAATACTGTGAAGGTCAGTGTTCAGATTAACATGCTCACTGTAAAAACATCTGGCAGATTTTTGAAGTAATAGAAATAGTAACGTGTGAACTGATTGAAAAAGTGAAAAACATATCCGGAATCATTAGAAGCCTCTGACACTAAGAAACTAAACAAGCTTCCTTGGGAAACAGAAACTTAAAATTTATGTCTTTATCTGTTTCATCTAATCTAAGGTGACTTTAATTCCAAGAAACCTCTTTATTTATTTTTATTTTATTTTTTTAATATTAAGTTCCTTCTGAGACATTTGCTTGGCAGAATTTGGATAGATGGAAATAGATCCCTGGTATCTCCTCTAATATTAAACACATTGCACACCAGTATCCTAATTGTTCTTACCTCTGAGGATGTAAATCGGGGAACCTTCATGGAAATCAGCAAAAATTAAGCCCAAGAGCTTTCAGTGAATGATGGAATTAATTTTTGCAGGCAGACTCTTCTGAAGACTGATTTGTATTTTTCATAAATCAGTTTAATGACAAGTAAGCCCTCACATACCAGACAATGGATGTGGAACTGGGCAGTTCCTTGCACCAAAGAAGAAGAAAAAATATGCTTTGATATAGTTACCACCATGTACACACTCAAGGCTGATAAGGAGGATGAGTAAAGATAAGCACAAGACTTTCCTAAGACAGTTGACAATATATTGAAAGGAACAGAAGTTTCAGAGAAGAAATGAAATACTTTGGGGGAGTAAAATTACTCTCCCCTCCCGTTTTATACATAAATTATATATATACACACACACACATATATATTTGAAAGGACTGAAAAAGGAGTGGTAGCTGATGAAAGAGAAGTCAATGGATATTCTTTGAAACAGAGATTCTGGAAACCGTTTACTGAAACAGACAAAGCCTTTGTACAGAATCCTTCTCCTTCCTCCATTTGTCCTCTGCCTTTCAATCGTGTCTTTTGAAAGACCTTTATTCTGGAGAAAACACAGTTGCTGAAATGTTTCCCTTCAAGATGAAAATCCGAACTTTGTTACACTAAGTAAATAAAATCCATCTATTAGTTGTCTAAAACCAAAACAAAATGAAACAACAGGTATCTAGACATTTTTTAATAAACAATTCATCAGAAAAACCAAGATGTCTTATATCTTGGTCACTTGTCATACACCTAGTTGATTGATGGCATGGAACAAAGTGCTGTGGGGTAAAGCCTCATGTATTTTACACATCTAGGTTACTCATAGCAGTTTACTCTTATGTGGCCAAAAAGCATAGCATAAGAAACAAATAGCATTGGAGGATCGAAACAAAAAACAAAAAACAGAAAAAACCCTGTCCCTTAAGCAGCAATAATTGGATCTGCGGCTCTTTCAAGCACAAATCAGTATTTATGGCATCTGGCCCATGGACCAGATGCTGTAGGACTTTGGGGGAGTTTGGACGTGTCCAGTTAATGGCAGCAAATGGCTGTTAAGGGAAGAACCAAGACAGATAGGGGAGAAAGGCAATGCTTTCGCTGAAGTCCATCTCACAGTGTGAAGGGCTGGTGGGACCTAAGCCATTGCTCGAAGTGGATGGAGATAGCACTTTTCCTCTGGAGAGAGTTCAGGGAAAAAAAAAAATCAGTTACTCATCTAAATTTTCTATTTATGTAAAGAAAAGCAACTCAGCTTTGATTCAGCCTAATGTGGTTGAATGAATGCTTTCAAGAAATGGAAGGAGATACTACCTCTGACATTGGATTAGCTCCTTTAAACAGGTCATCCACTATTTGAACCACCTCACCATTTCAAGAAATTCTATATTTTTATACAGCTGTAGGCCAGCTTGGCACACTAATTCTGCTATGTGGCAAACTAAGAAAGCCCAAAATGCCACAGAACATTTTGTTCCATGAGAAAAATTAAGGAAGACATGGTAAAATAAAAACTATTTCACAATCCAGGTAATTCCTTCCAGTAACTCATAATTATTTTCAAATCTTTAGTGAATTCTGTATACATAGGAGAGCTCAGGACTGGTGAACTAATACTTTGTAATACTGTACAATTGTGCACAGACTTTCAAAACCTACGTGAAAGCTGCATACAATCAGTAGAGTTATTGGAGTCTTTGTTCATATAACATTCTTTAAAATGTAGATGTCAACATTTACATCAGATCAACAAAGACATCCAATAACAAAGAGCTGAATGATCTAGAATAAGTGAGAAACATCAAGGAACAGGCAATTAGCTGCTGTAAAGGAGTAGAGAAATACAGTATCTAATAAATCATAACCAACAAAGTTAAACTAATGAGGTTTAGTAATCAACAGCTTCTCAGTGACACTTTTTATTTTTCCTGCTAGATGGAGGACATGCACAAGAACTCATTTCAGTTCTATCTTTCCTTTGCTTTTGGATTTGCTGATTCATTTGATCAGTCTGTCGCTGTGATGCTGAGTAGTGCTACTCCGGAAATTTTCCAGCAAAACGCTGTTCATTTTGAACTGGAAAGTGACATGCTACTACAGTCAGAAACATTCACGATGGTCTACAAACATTATGTTTAATGTTTTACCTGGAAAAGGTTTAAAGTTCCCAAATGGCTGAGGAGGGAATGAACATCCTTCTTTCTCCTTCAGCTGTAGCTTTGATATTTAGTCACCACACCCAGTTTATATACGGTGTATTTTCTGGAACATGCCAGACCCAGCTCAAGTCTCTCAGTTAAAATGGTTGGGTGCCGTAACTACCAAATTATTAACCCTGCTAATCTACTGTGTATACATAACTCTTTGTTGTGATAAATATTCCAACAGACAAATACTTAAGATGGATGAGACGTTTTCAGCAGCCTGGTCCAAGAAACATTCATATGCACTTACATATGTATGTACTTATATAATAGAACAGCTCCAAAAATCAAATGGAGAGAAACTCCAGAAGAGTAAGCAGTAGCTGTAGCTAGAGCACCACCTGAGACACTATGGCAGGGACGTCCACATGGGTTTTCCCCTGTCCTAGTCCATGCAAAGAGCAATGCAAGAGGGTGATGAATCACAGGATCAGGAAGAAGATAGGGTAATAAATAAAGACATAAACCAGTTGGAGCCAGAACCCAATGGCTGGACACAGTCTGTCTGCTGAGGCAAAAAGGAGGAGGAGTGGGATACAGGAAGGAGGAAATTTGGCTTGGAAACAGCCTCTGTCTCCACATCAATGGGATGTTCAGCAGCTTGTCAGTACTAACACCCCAACTGCTTTTTCTTCTGGCCTGTGCATTAACAATGGGAAGTTGAAGGTTTTGATAAATGCCTAAATAATTTGGTTGCAGAAATTAAATGGAATTAAAAGTCTTCACTTGGCATTTAAAATCATTCAGCAATTAAAAGTCATCACTCATGCATTTTCAAAGTTCCTTCCTTAAAAGAACAGAAAATTAATCTTCAGAGGAAGCTTTAGAATCTTATTTTAATTTTTCTTGAATAAATCTTGTCCGAAAGACCTTTCAGAAAGAGATGACTTAACAGTTATGATTTAATCAACAGCCATTTGAAATGAATATTTCAAAACTTCCCATTCTACACGCAACGCAAATATCTCAGGAGAAAAAAGCATGGAACGCTCTGAAACTATGAAAATTTGAACACAGTCCCTATTTTAAAATGTTGTATCATAATTTGCTCTGTGCTGACCCATTTGCTATAGTACGATTGGCCAAGAATTGCTTCACAGACAGGTAACAGACACAGCCTGTCATGGAAGGTAGGAGAGGGAAGAAAAGGCATGTTTAACTACGGGAGTATCTGCTCCAGTTGGGGCTTATACAGCCCAAAGGTAAAGGATTGGAAAACTTATAAAAAAAGAATGGATAGGAAAAAACAGATGCAAAGAGAGCCAGGGCAACAAAAGAGCCTGTGAATGAAAACAGAGCAACACGTGTTTGATGAGCACTCATGGAGGGAGGCAGCAGTAAGACTGCAGCTACCTGTGCTCAGGCATGCTGTGCAGAGCAACAGCAAAGGGACCCATCATTGCAGAGCTGGTGGAATCAGATGCAAAAACATCATAGAACAAGCTTGGTGGTTGTTTTTTTCTTTTTTCTTTTTGCTGTGAGCATGTTGCAGGAGAAAAGCTGCATTTTTTTGTTACTATTTTCCCCTCCCTCCCTGCCCTAGAGAAGTTTTTCATTAATTGGCTGCCTGCAGGACTGACAAAATAGGTGCCCCCTGATACCTATGGACCTTACTCAAAAGGAAACTTCAATCATTATTGCCTCTCTCTCCTGCACGAAATGCAAGACAGTGTAACAGATACACAGATGATTCTCCCTACTTTTTAATTTTTTTTATACCCTCTATTCATTGCTAAATTAAACTTGAAGAACCTGGTTGGTGATTTCTACCAGGAATACTTTCATATATTTTATTCACTGTTTTACCCTTTGACTATTCAAAGAAGATACCAGGATCCTTTATATATTTGAATTAACATGTTTCTCTGTTCAGCATGAAAAGCTGCTTTCTTACTTACCTCTATAAAGAGAAGCTTGAATTATCTTTCATTGTCTTATCTCACATTGCTGACACAAACTGTTCCTAATAATTAACAAGACCAGAACGTACAAACAAGTTTTATTTTTAAAAAAGCTCTTCCTACCTACATGGAAACTTGGAAAGGAAAGTGGTAAAAAATTCCATCCGGGTGAAAATCTGACTACATGTTTAATAAATTTAAATTTATTTAATTAGATTTCTTAATCAAAATTAACCTTGAGAAACCAAAGACAAGTAGCTCAGCTTACTTTTTACCAGGCAGTGTGACATTTAAGTTGTTAGGAAAAGACAATACTACCAGGAAAACTAAGATTTGGTATTTCAGTTCACTTTCAAGACAGACTCTGTGTTTCCCTTGAAGTGTACCAGTTGTACGTTTTCGTAAGGTTGTTTGTCAGTTGCTACATGTTCTTAAAAAGAGACTGAAAATAAATGTGAAGTGTTGGTAATTCCTATTGTGTGCATTTTTCTCCTTGCTGAGAGACTCACAGGATGATTACAGCTGTAGAGAACCACGTCATTAGGTCATCACAAAACTAAGAAAAGCGTAGCAGCTCCCCTCTTCCTCTGTCTATTTCTCCCACCCTCCCACTCCCCTAGCAGCACGCCACTAATTGCACTTTCTACTTACTGATTTTACTTTAAGGCTTTTTGAGAGGAAAAGCTTTCATTTATAGCCTGCAATTCAAGACTGTTATTCCCTTTGCAAAAGAATCAACTACATTGAACTGGAAATCCCACCCTCTAACTATTTATTAATATAGTTTTAAGGGAATTCTCAGATTTTTGTTGCTAACTGCTCACTTGGGTTGAAATGCGATGCACTTGTTGGCAGTGTTGCCCCAGAGGGACTGCAGTGAGACAGACTTACTCAAGCTTCACTTGAACACAGAAATGAAAATCAATAAACAATTTGAACTTCTCAGAAGAGAATTTTTCTCCTCTAATGAATATACAAGCTTGGTTACAGCTTAATTTAAAGATTGAATTTAGTGTGTGTTTTTTCCCTGCACCAGGAGCATGACAAACACAAGCTTCAAGTGACATGTCCCAAAGGGAGACTTATTGGTTGAAAAAAAAAAAAATTTCTGGCCCCATGACAGTGAGCTACTTTAAAACCAAGGAAACTAACATGCAGTGGCAAAATAGATCTGCTTTGTAGGTGACTGCATGACTCCCTAAAATTTTAGTTTCTGATGGGGCAAATATTTTTAATGCATGTATTTTTGTTTGCTTTTATAAGATTACAAACAGGGTCAAACGATGGTGTAGATGTGTGGCTGTAAACTTTGTAGTAGCTGGAAGATGTCTGAATGCAGGATAAATATGTTTGCGTGTTTTGTGGGTTCTCAAACACACACACACACACACACACACACACACACAATCTTAAGTGTTTATGTCTTTTGCTTTCAGTATTGGAGCACGTTAATAATGTCATTTCTGTAGCAATTAATGCATTAAATAAAGAAAATGACTGTGGAATCACTGTTTCTAAAATAAGACTCACTTGCAATTAACTGTCACAAGGGCTGTCACCTGGATGAGCTGCGGCGTTTTTATTTTTCAGAATTTCTATGGAGTTATCACAGTAAACTGCTTTTGCCATCTGATAGTGCGTCTTGGCAAAGTGATCAGCTGAAAGATACAAAAGTGATTGTGTATAGCATTTTATTCTTTGGCTTATCAAGAAATAGATTTGAATTGGAAACTTTGAACTCATCTGTGCAAAATGGAAACCAGATAAACCAGCTTTTATATATAAGTGCAAAACAGCTAAGCGACACAATAAAATGAGATTTATTTCAAAACCAGTCCTAGAAATGTGGTGTTATTCTGAAAAAACAAGTGGGAATGTAAATGTACTGAAATAAATAAAACAATTGAAATCTACACTTTCAGATCGGTCTGGTTACTATACAGATAAGCCCCCAGAGAGTACATTTAAGGCATTCACATGGATAATAGGTGGTTTGGTGTTCCAAACCAAACCTGTTAGAGGCACTTTTTTTTTTTTCCTTCAGTAAAGAAAATCCTAGATTTCTTCAGCCCCTGAACTCTTTCTCACGTTTGTAATCTTAACACCCCACTCAAAGGGATCTCTAAAGCTTTTCATTTAAACTACAATTATTCTTTTGTCTACTGGGAACTCAGTGCAAAGATGATGCCCTGTGTGCAAGAAGCAAGCAAGCTGAATATTAATTAATGAACACTACTTAATATGCAGAAGAAGAGGAGCAACAATCAGTCGTGAGCCCTTACATATTAACTGGTAGATCATTGTTATTCTGGGAGGCATCATAAGGCCAAATGCAGGTTACAACTAGTTTAGAAAATCTCTTTAATTAAGAAACATGAAGGTTTAAGTCTCTTATTATAAATGTCTTATTGTGACTATAAAAGACATCATTAAATGGTGTGATAGTATAGCACTGCTAATGCACTCTGAGGTGATGAATTGGACTCAGGCTATTAATCTGTTTGGAGTGGGATTCAATAAACATTGAAAACACTGAGTTTTCACCATTTTCTCCTAAGGTGCAAGAAAACCAGTTTTCCTTTTCTTAAAGACCTGCGAAGCCACAAAAAAACAAATCTCCACAAAACACCTCTCCCCAAGTAGGTGGGTCAGGAGTTTCACACAAGCAGGAGAGATCTACTCTCCTGCTTCTCACTTGCCATTACTATCAGCAGCCTGGCAGAACAGAGGAGAATATGCATGTTGTTACCCAATACATTTTGCTTTGCTAAATTAACTGAGGCAAAAGATATAGCATTCCCATCAGCAAGTCTCAGGGCACATTGATAAAGGAGACTGTTCCCTCCTTGTTCCCATTTATCAGATTGGAAGGCAAATCCTTGTAATAACAAGAAGTGTGATCTAAGGCTGCTTGCAAAGCCAGCAGCAGATGAAAATGGGTATGGCTTTCCAGACAGGGTCTCTATACTCATTAATATTACTTTCCCCTCCAACGAATTAAAAAAATAGTTAGTGAAACCTATGAATATTAAAATCACAACAAGAACATATTTATATAAGATTCCTACTTCAGAGGAGTAGGAGGACTGTCAGAGGATCTATAGTTTCTTGTCGCACGGAACCACCCAACTATTAAAACAAAACCCAGCCAGTGCATTGTAATGAAAAGAACATAATTAATTTTAAGATCTGTTGCTTCCCCATATGCCTGACTGTGAGAAAAACAGCAGCTACAGAAAGAATCATGTTCATTTCTTAACTGTATGTAAGATTAACAATTGATGACAACAGTTCTTTTAGCGAAGGACGCAGCAGTGCAGGTTGATTCAGCTTTTTATCCTGTACAATGAATTGAGACTCCTGCATTTGCTGTACAATGGTAAACAACACAAAATATTTTTCTGATATGTTATATAAACATACCTTTCTGCTTGTGGATAATAAAAGGCTTCTCTCCCAAATATAAACTTTCTCTCTGAAGCATTATTTGAATAGCTTTTACAGGAACGATTTGGACAGGCAGGTAAGATGTAGCAAAATCTTACAGGGATTTAATGATAAACCCTTTATTTTACAATAAGCTGTGTGAATGTGTTTTTATGCACTATATATGGCAAAATTTTTTACTGTTTTAGAGAGTCTGGACAGTTTCAGCAACTTGAACTGAGAAATATGACCACTGACTTGGGAGAAGTAAATGATTGCGTTTTGCTAATACTCCCTCCGTTAGTTTAAAAATACAGTGATTTTTGTGGAACAGTCGTAGGTTTACCTGTCTCAACATGGAGCAGAGCAATGCCATGAAATCTGACTCAATTAAGGATTTTAGAGTTACTGCTTCTTATCAGTACCCAACGTTATTTACAAAGCATTCTCCATTCCTGGAGATCTTCAAGGCCTTGAAGAATTTGAATCAGATAGCCTCATTTTCTGTTTGTTTGCATGGTTATCCATCTGAATACAATTAGCCCTGTGCAATTATACTACTTGCTAGACTGGAAGACAAATGATGCAAAAAGCAAGACTGAATAAGTGTAGGAGAAGGGATGATGTTTACAATGAATGGGGAAGAAATGAGCCATAACTTTCAAGACCCTCATGCAGCAGTGCAAAGACTTCTTCCACTACAAGTAAACTGTTGACATGAAGGGAGCTGAGCTTGGCCAAGAACACTTTAAAGGTGATAGAAAAATCACCAGGTGGCACTATTACGTATTGTCATAAAAGTCTGCATCTGTTCACAGTTCTCTGTTGGGTGGGGAGGTCTGTAGGGAGGAAAAGCTGGCAATGGGAAGGGTCCTGCTTGCAGCTGACATGCGCTGGCCCAGGCTGGAGCCGGCTCCTGCAGCAGGAGGTGCCGGGAGCGTTCTGGGCTCCTAAGCACCTCGCCTGGCCCAGGGCGGCTCAGAGCACATCTCCCCCCCCCATGCGGGTTCCCATTTCCAGAGGGAAGTGATTCATTAAGCCATTGCATATGTCATGGCTTGGTAAAAGGATGAGACTAGAAACCTGGGAGGAGTATACTGTTCTGGGAGAAAAACCAAATGAGAAAAGATGGACAGAATAGGAAAAGTTGGAGAAAAGCATGGGAGAAGGGATGTGGGGACATCCAGGTCACAGCAAGCCAGAAGTCATTCTCCATATTAGAAGTGTTGTCAAAGCAGTGTATTAACTGCTATTAAGAATAGGAAAAGAATACGAAAGAACAGAAATGTGAAAATGGGCCAAACATGATTCCTTGTAGCTCACACCTGTTAATTTCTTTTTTTTTGTTGTTCTTACTTTGCAAACTAGCAGCATTCAGATAATCTTCTAATTTTTGAAGCTGCTTGGGAAGTTCTGCTGCACTTCTTCACTTACAAAAATGGAAACACGAAGAAGAAAACAAAAGGAAACCCAAGCCTTACAACGTTTTAAGTTTTTTTTTGTTTTGTTTTGTTTTTCTTCAAGCTACATTACTCCTGTATGGGTGGATAGTGGTCTTCAAGGATTATTTACAATTCCACTTTTTTTTTTTTAATCTTTGTTAATTCTTATAAAGAAAAAAAAAATTCCAGTTAATCAAGGTCACATAATAAAAACAAGTGCAATGTTAGATAAAAAATGCTCTTTCCTAAATGAATTTGATACCAGTCTTCTGATTTTCTCCCTTAGAATATTATTCCATTTATAGCCCTGTTCAGAGTGAGGCTTTCATGCCACCTTCCATCTAGTTTTGTGGTTTTTTTTTTGTGTTTTCATAACAGAAGTAATAGGCACATCAGAGCTTTTTGTTCTGAGGTCCAAGAACTTTCGCTAAAGATCTGGCATCCCAGAGCTATCCTACACTCATTTGGTCTCATCATTTTGCTTCTCTTAAACTCAGTATCATACATACATTCTCCATACTCATAGACATATGCGGACTGTACAGATTGCCAGGGTGCAGGGTGCGTTTAACTGGAAACAGCTTCTCTGAACTTAAAGGCAACACAAGCCATAGGCCACACCAATCACATTAGATTGCCTCTTCCTAATGGGAAAACCTCCCTCTTTCTAGCTTTCCAAATTCATTAATGTCTGGATGGTCTTAATGATGTCAAGTAGCTGAAGACTGAAGGTAGCTTGTTTACTCTGTGACACTATCTCAAATCCAGCGTGAGGTAAGGCTGTGCATCACAAAGAAAACGTCACCTCCCTCGCTTGGAAGAGATGTCTATGACTGAACAGATTTCACAACTAACTAGGCTCTCATGGATAGGAAAAGGCTCCAAAATCCAAAAGAGAGCATACCAAGGAGTCACTGCAGCTCTGCGTATTTTGTGTTTTAACACTTTGCACTAGAAGTACCTGGAAGAACACTATACGGAGATGGAAATCTTATCACTCGTGAAAACCAAATATGTGATATTTTTAAAGTACTAATTTATAACACTTAAAAGTCATTTTAATAGTCAAGAGCTTCCCTACTTGATAGCCTTGGGTTCATCATCTCCAGCAATAGTTAATGTTTACCTGCTTTTTCTACACTTACTTTTCCCCCTTTTAGGTGCTTGAGCTGCGTGGTGACTATCAGCACTTGATTAAAAGAGCATTGCCAAGAATTGTAATTTAGGCACTTTGTGAAAGAATCATAATGTAGCCAATAAGCTCAGTATTACAGGCAGCAGAGTAGCCTGAGGTTCACTCTTCTAATGGAAAGAGTTATATTCTATTTACTAGATAACCTTAATTTGCCATCTGAACTGAATTAATTCATTAGTTAAATGAGTGCTTAGCACCATTTGTTACCTTTAAGTAGCATCACTGAAATTTAAATGAGAAGAAAGTGTAAACAGTTAATAAGATGAGAAAATAAGAGTCTCCTGAAAGAAGAGATATACTTTGCTACTTGATAAAGGGGGAGAGGGAAATCTCAGCCCTTTCTCAGCAGCTAATACCTGCATCCTTGTTACATTTGTAAGATCTGCCTTTACCATATTCTAGCTCTCTTCACCTTTCAAAACATTCTTGAGGACCAGAATCTCAGTTACAAATAATAGAGCAAGAATAAAAATAAGAGAAGAAAATAAAGAAAAGGGAAATGCAGTGCTTTTTAATGTATACATTTTTAATTTGGCTGGGGGCAGGGAGTGGAGGAGGGGGGAAAGAGAGACAGAACTAAAAACATCCGTGAAGGAATAATTGATTTCAAGAAAATTCTTTTCAGATTAATTTTAAATAAAATATCTCATGTGTCATACCCCATATTTACTAAGTAAGTAATCACTGAAATCCCTACAAATTCCTGCTAGTTATTACAGAAATCAGACTGAATGCATACAGAAAATTTCTGAGATATGTTTAGGGTTTTCTTTTTCAATAAAATATACCACAAAGGGAATAAAGAAATTCTTTACCCAAATTAATAGTGAATTATTTTGTCATGAGAATAGAAGTTTATATTCATTTAAATGAAAGCACATAAATTGTTCTTGACAAGAAAAACAAAGCTAGCCTTAGGCAGTATTTTCATTATAGAAAAAGGCACATGTCCATGAATATCTAGTATAATATTAACAAAAACTGTTCAATTAGCTATGCATGTGCCATTGTTATGAATATTTATTTGCATCGCAGCTGAGTACCAATGATACCTTTTTTCAGCCTGTTTAGAGACAGAAAATGAAGTGAACATTTACTTTACTGTTCTGCAGAGACAGCTCAGCCAGAAAACAAGGCTGAGACTGCCTCATGCCTTAACGTAAAGCTTCTCCAGAGAGCTGGTCAGACACAGTATTGGGAGAATCTGCTTCACTAGAAGTTTTCATTCTTTTTCACATTGGAAATCTAGTTGAGGATGGATTATAATCCATTTAAAAGTAATTCTGATCCAACTGACAGCCTAATCTTTTCTTTAAATAAGTTATTCGTAAATAAAAGTAAAGACAACCTGATGCATGAGTTCTTTTTTTTTTTTCCCGCCTGAAGCCAATTCACTTGAATTGTGTTTTAATTATGTAGCGTACCTTTTTTCAAAAATACTGTAACAAATTCATTTTCTGGTAGAAAGCATTGCAAAATAGCAACTTCAAAGCAAAGCAAGCTTTACAGGTGTATACATACAGATGTTATTATACTCATTCCTTGATAGGCTTAAGAATCTTTAGGAATGGTGATTTCAGTACGAATATTTATGATTACTAATTCAGAATTAAGTATCATATGATTTAGGTCTCCCATCACAAAGAAGTTTTAAATATTAAGCATCTGTAATGAACTGCCTGTAAAAAACTGCAGACCAAAGGCCTATTCCGGCAAAAATATGTTCATGTGATTAAAAATGTTGTTCTGTATACATGTAAAAGCATTAGTTGCAGAACTTGCTCTAGGATGAATTTCAGATAATGAATCATTAGAATATTACTCACTATTAGAAACTAAAAAAGCAAAATTAATTGAATAAATTTCTCACTTATGATTGCGAGACCTTTAATAAAATGCTCAAGAAATTATTACACATGGTCTATTGAAATTTTATTTATCATGGATCTGGTACTGATTTCCATTCTGCCACTCCAAGAATCTTTTCCAAAATCCACTAAGGTCAGTGGGAATCATTTTACGTTGTGGATAAGCACTGATCACAAAACTATTCCAAGTCAATGATTCTCCACTAAGATATTTCTGAATGATTTGAATAAGAATCAGTTCTGTGAACTCTTCTTCTCTTATCTTTAAATATGGATTAATCATGTTTTCTTCTCAGCAGCACAATCCCATGAACTACAAGCACATACGTATGAAGCAGGTAATCCTTACAATATCTAAGATACACAAATGGTGGCAAGTGAAATGTGGCATAGATATACGAAGCAACTGTAGTCCAGTAAACAAAGATAAAAGAATATTAATTATACTTTAAACTGATCTGAAGAAAGCAAAGAGGCTAATGTAAAATAAGGACAGCAATAGCTAAGCATATGGCAGTTGGTTTAGTGCTCACACAGATACTGTTGATTTCTAGATGGATTCTGGCTGGGCAAGAGTTCACTTGATTCCTTTCCAGAACATCAATTAACTTGAGAGTAAGATACTTTTTCTGCAGCTGATCATGCAAGCATATACAGCCCACCCTCCTTGATAACACAACACCTTGTGTAGTGACACATTGAGAAAGAAAGATAATAAAACTAGAATAAATAAATACAAGACCACAGAGGAAGACTTTGATGGTAATATGTCCAGAATGAAGATACTGAAAAAAGAACATCTGTTGGCTGATGAGCTGGGTATGGCCTAAACAAATAAATAAAAAGTAAATGTGGATTTACGTGACACGATCTGGATAGACCTCAAAATTAAAATCTCAACAAATCGCAGTTTTGGAGACCACTGACAAGAAGGATGCATGTTCAAACTTTTGTTATCAGTTAGAACATGAGCTGCTTGCATCTTCCACAGCTTTCTCTTTGCATGTGTCATACCAAATGTGCAGCACCTCCACCACAAAAGCAATAGGAGTTATTATCGTAAATGGTATATGTTGTGTGTTGGTGATGAAATAGGAAGAGACAAGCACCAGAGCAATTTTGCTGGTAATTTCTTTTGATGAGATACTTGCAACTGTAAAAGCAAGAAAAAGACAAGATAATAAATGATAGGGTTCTAGGAGACTTAAAGGAAAGAGACTTCTGGTTAAACTAGTCTTTTTTCTGCTTAATTCTGAATGTTACATCTACCCAGACAAATGACGGCACAGTAGCAAAGTGGTGGTGATAGCTGTGAAGATGTAGCAGCACAGACCCAAGCATGAACTGTACAAACCCTCTGGGGACTTGGCACAGTGCTGCTGTTGCTGGCCCACAAAGGATCTGTGCCCACTGTGTTTTTGCTGTTACCTGTACTAGCTAAATTAAAGATAGCATGTATATGCCCCATCGTATTATAATCATGCAATCATTTGTCTGCATAGACACAGCACTTAGCTAGGTGCTTAGCACTTAGACAGTGCACTCCACAGATCAACAGATATATTCAAGTGACCAAAACCAGATCGAGGATACAAAGTTCAAAACAGACTAGACCTGAAGCTCTGATGTAGACCCAGCAAGGGAGTGGGGCTATCGGGTCTAGGCAAGCACCAGCCTGTGGAACTATTCTTCTGAGGACCATGGTGACAGAGGGACTGGTAGCAACAAAGGAGCATTTAGTCTGAATCAGCAACAAGAGCTTTTCATATAAGGTTACGAAACTTGCCATTTGTTAAGAAAAAGCCTATAAAAGGGTGTTTATTTAGTGTGGGAAAGGTTTAAGACCCAATAAAAAAAAAGGAGCTGAGCAGGCAAACCTCAAGCTTAACCTCAACCCTCTGCAGCTTGGAGCTCAGGGGATCTCTGAAGTCATTTTAGTTTTATCTCATCTTGTCACTGTAGAACAGCAACTGTGTTACCCAATGAAGGGAAGAGGAGGACAGGAAGTTTGGAGGAGATCTTTGTTTATCTTCTCATTTCTCAAGCTATAAAATTCCATCAGAATTTTATTTTTACAACCCCTTAGATGGAAAGACAAGTTCTTGATTTTTTTGTAGTCTGCTCACAGACCCATTCCCTGAGAGCTAATCAGCTGCAAAATCCAGACCCAGCCATTTGCTTTTCCCATGTTGTCTACTAGAACTTCAGACATCTGCCTGGGAATTCATGTCAAGAAGAAAACTATTTCTCAACACACTGAAAGAGTTTAGGAAGAGATGATCCCACAGTAATTGAATTGAGTGATATAGAATTTTGCAGAGCCCATGGGTTTTATATCTGAAATGTGTTACTTAAATATTTTGCAGCTAAAGTCTAAGGTGGCACAAGTTTTCTTTGAAGGTGATGAAAAGGAGCTCTTTTCATTTCTTACTGTTGGTGGCTGAGAGGCCCTGTGATTCACCTTAAGAATTTCTTGTCTTATTGAACACCCTGAACCCAGACATTCACTAAAACTCATTGTAAGAGCAGGCATGGAGCATGGCAGCAGCTGGACTGAAGGGCTTCAACTACACCTTTCTGGAAGCATTGAGAAGAATTCAGCATCATCAAATGCAGTGCTCAACTAAGAGAAAATACTAAGGTAGTGATTTGTACAGGCAGCAGTGAAAAAAACAGCTTTAGAGAAAGCAAATGTTGGGTAGAAAAATTAAGAGACATTTATTATGCATGTTAAAATCAAACAGGACACAGGAGAAATCTAACACACCAATCTGTTTTTTGGTATTCAGCTCTCACACAGGGAACCTTTAATCTGATTGAACCTGTATGGTAACTGTTTGTTTTTCCTGACTAGGAGTGTACATGTGTATACGATATTATGATGGCAACAGTCCAGGCTATTAAATATAGCAACTACATTCAATAAGAAGCAAACAATGGCTTTAAGCCTTCTAAAATTTTTTCTATTAGACTGAAAGTAAAGTTTTCAGAAGAACTAAGTTAGGTATTTAAACATTAAAACCCAATAAATATAACTTTAACTTCTAAATACTGAAGTCCTTTTCTGTGGTAGCTTATGAGCCTAAGCCACAGAATTTGAGAAAAATCTCCTCTGCTGGGTTATTCACTTTACGTTTCCGCCTTTCCGTTATAGTCCATTATGTCCAGAGATGAGGGCTGGTTTGAAGAGTTTTCCCTGTTAACCAGACACTGAAATACTTTCCAACATTTGATGCAAAAGAGAGAATTGTGCCAGGAGCATCCACCACAAGCAGCCTGTTTTATCACAGGCCAGCACAATCCTTCTCAGCCTGCTCATGTTACATTTTCTACCAGGCATCTGCATGGCCTCATTCCACCTGGAAAACAAAAGACTTCACAATCTTTGTGCACTACTAAAACGTATTTAGATACTACTCAAATACAGTAATCAATAGCTTATAGAATATATAAGATTGCTAGGAGCTACAGCCTTAAACTTAGGCTTAAGCAGCAGGTAATCTGTTTCATGCTGCTCTGTCCCACCTTCTTTTTTCCAAAGGAAAGGGAGAAAAAACAAATATTTGGACTACCACAATAGCATTAATAAACATGAGAATGCAACAGCTAGTGTTATTCTACAGAAATGAATGAATAAATAAATAGACTATAAGAACTTTATTCTTCTCACATAATTTCTTCTCAGTGACATTATTGAACAGACTGTTGAAAACAAACATCGTTAAATGAGAAAAGAAGAGCAGGAGCCTGTCTAATTCCCCACTGCAACATTATCCAATGACGAATGCTCCCTAAATGGATTTAGCTTTTTGAAAAGAAGTCAGAGAGAAATTTGATGTGGCCCCCTGACCCCTGGTAAGCACATGTATCTTCACCTGTCACATAACACACTGGCACTTGCTTACTTTTCAGCAAAGACTATTGATTTTGCTTATTGGCTGCAGGCTAGTCCATAAAGAACAAATTACAAAGTCAGAGGTCTACAGTTAGCAATTGCTTGCATGATAACAGGGAACTCAGCACTATTCCCACAACGCAATATTAACATTCCCACAAATATGTGCAAACCTGAAACATACATTTCTGCTGTGAAGTCCTTTGTATTTTCAATGATGTACAGCAAGTGAACTATGCACTACATCCCATATTCTTGCCAATGATCTAAAACTACAGGGTTTTTTCCCCCATTCCTAATCTATGGCTGTGGTTAAAAAATTTTCTTTACAAAGAACAGAGAGAGAGAGAGAGAGAGAGGATCAAGCAATGGTTACATTCTGCTATTAAAAAAGGAAGATGGTCTAACACAACCTAATGTTAATTAAGAATGTCTTCACAACTAAATTTTACAAAACAAAAGCCAACACTGTGACTTTTAAGAAATGCATGGCTGTGCTACATCTTGGAAGTCATAACAAAGTTTATCTTTGTCCCTCCCCTAATAGATGACCTTGGGGAAAAATACTTTGCTCTTTTGCACCTTGCTTTCATCTTATGTAAAACAGGATACAATACTGTCCTACACTGCTGAAGTGTTGCTGAAACCCACTGCTATGAAGTCCATGCAAAAGACGGTAGAGCCTGGCTTTTACTATTGAAATGGGACAAGCATAACGGAAGAAATTCTGATGACCATCAAAACTGAGGACTCAAAGTTGGTTCTTGAAGCCCCACTTCGGTTTTTGAATCTTATATAATACTCATGTATTATTATCATAATTGCAGTTGTCTTTTAATACCCAGCCATACCAAATGCAAATATATACTGCTCATCTAGCATACATTTTTTTAGTAGCAAAATCATGAGAACTACACAGAAGAGGCTGATATTAACACCGTGTCAGGCTCAAGTGTGGGAAATTATTAGTGACAAATTACAGCAGTTTTTTTTTTTTTTTTTTTTAGCTTACTTCCCTAGAAAGAGAATATCACACATAGAACAGACTCAGGTTAATTGGGATATACACATACACACATATTTCATCTTAGCATGTTTCTGAATGGCAGTTTCCTTGCTTCCTTGAATATTCAAAAATGTTCCTTGTGATAAAGAGTATTGATTCAGCAGGACTGATGCCCCAGCCTTCAGGAACAATTTCCTTTTCCAGAATCTTTGAGAGAAAGGGACTGGAAATTTCAAAGGTAGGCTACAACTGAGCTTTATTTGAAAAAGCTCATTGATATTTGAAAATTCTAACTTGGTTCTCTGCTGAAATCATACAGTTCATATAGAAAGAGTAACAAAAAGCACTTTTGGAAACTCACAGTAACTGTTGACCTAGCACGTTTCTGTAACAGACTGTTTTGCTTTGAGTTAACTGATCACCAATTAACTAGACACTAGTGAAGGTATTTCTAAATGCTTGTGCTGACACTTCTAAATGTCTCTGCTTTATCCTAGGACTTAACATGGTAAGAACCCAGAAAGTTCAGCTACACAAAAAGCCTGACAGGACAAAATAATCTTATGGAGTAATTTGAAGGCCAAACTCAGATAAATGATTTCCTACAACATGGGCTCTCCATTGGAAAAGCACACCCACCTGTGTGGGTCAAATGACATTCAGAAACAGACAGCAACAATGCCTCACCAGATAGTAACAGTCATGATGTAAAGAAATGACAGAGCCAGGCTCTTTTCAGTGGTGCCCAGTGACAGGACAAGAGGCAATGAGCACAAACTGGAACACATGAGGTTCCAGCTAAACATCAGGAAGCACTTTATTGTGCAGGTGATGGAGCACTGGCACACAGGTTGCCCAGACAGGCTGCGGAGTCTCCCTCCTTGGAAACCTTCAAAAGCCACCTGGACATAGTCCTGGGCTACTTGCTTTAGGTGGCCCTGCTTGAGCAGGGGGGTTGGCCCAGATGGCCTCCAGAGGTCCCTGCAAACCTCACCCAGTCTGTGATTCTGTGAAAGGCTCACAGACAATATTCAGGAGACTTGGTCCCAGGGCTGGCTGGATTTCAGATGTGATGGCAAAAAAAATTAATATTTCTAGGAGACAGTTCAGGCTACCTGGGCAAAGGACTTGGCATGAGTTTGAAAAGGCACAGGTATACAAAACTAAAATTGATTGTCTCAGTTTGAGCTTGTAATTCAAATCTCTCCTGAACCTCAGCCTTCACCTACATAGGAGACATGCACATAAGCCAGAAATCTCTAGAGCTACTCATTCCTGCTCTACTGATGCTGCCCTTGCACCTGGAAACTAGGCAGAGCCATGCTGAGTTGCCCTGAAAACAGCAGACAAGCTTGTCAGCAGACAGACTCTGATGATCTGGAGTGGGAACACAACTTCTATAGAAAAAGTGTCACCATGAAAGACAAAAAACAATGGAAGATACACTCGAGCCATTTGGTTGTTGTACAGGATGACCAACCTTTTCTGACTTCCAAAAGAAAAGCATAAATTCTGCTCAGTCCTTTCTAATTACTAGAGCTAGCTCCCACTGTTTGGAGGAGATTCCAGGTGGTGGACCACATTAGCCCTGCTGGTTATTTGTGCTCCTACAACAAAGCTCAATTCTGACATTCCTATGCTTAACATTTCTTCCAGCAGCTTGGTTTAGATGATTTACATTTTACATGGTTTATTCATCTTCTCCAAAGGGGAAATCCAACTTTACGTTGTACATGAATCTCAAGTGCCCTTCTCTGGGTTCAATGGTGAGATCAACCGAAAGGTTAGGTCTTGCTGTGCCTGAACACTTTGTGCCTTGTTCATAGCCCTAATGGTGACCACGTTTCTTCAGAAAGACAACTTCTGAGCCTTCTCATAAAAAAAAAAAAAAACCCTGCCTGGGTGAGCGACCTATCACAGATTTGGATGTCTTTGTCAAGGCCTACAGCCGAAACAATTCAGTCTCGTGGTAAGCCTGAGGTGGTAAAAGTTGCTTAGGCTAAAACTAATCACCTTGAATGCCTAGAGGTAGAGGCTGAAGTAGAGAAGTATTCAGTAAGCATGAAAAATTTTCATATTGCAAAGGAAGAACCTTCTATCACCAAAAATTAGATTTCCCTTTCATTTACTTCCTCTTGACTCACTAACATTCCCCTTTGATACTGTAATCCAGACACAAACTTCAGCCAAATAACAGCACGCCAATATGATCATGTGGAATGCATCTGTCTCTGTTGTAAAGTTCAAAAAAGTAGAACAGAAAGGAGTCAGCAACGGAGAAAGCAAGTCTCTCCACCGATAGTTAACAGAGAAACCAAGTAAGGAGAGGCATGCAGCTTCATATGTAAAAGATAGCCTTGAATTTTGCTTAATAATGATTGCAAAGTGATTTTTAACTAAATTGTTACAGTATTGCCAACTACAGAGAGTGAAGAGGTCCAGTGAGTTGCCCAAAATCTTTTGATTTAAAAAACTCTAGATTTTTCCGCTACAGAGGGATTTTATGGCCTATGTCTTCAAGGGTTTATTATTAAAAAAAAAAAGAGGCTTTCTTTAAAAATATGGAAGTTGAGATTACTATTTTCTCAAGTGAATACAGATTCTGGGCCTATAAGACCACCCACACTATCAACAGACATACAAGGAAACAGCAACATGATGGCCTTTGATCTAGCCAAAGGAAGAGACAGAAGACTACTTGATATCTTAACCTGCCGACCTCCCTGGCAAGGATTTATAAGAACCTCTGGCTGCAGTAGGAGCGCATAGAGCTCAGCAAGTAAAGCCCACAATTTGATTAAAGAAGAATTACCATCATGAAGCGTGTGTTACTCCTTGGTATTTTTCCCTCTTTAACAAAGCTGATAATGACTTAGCCAGTTAAGTCTATAAGAGGTAGAAATTTACAGACATTTAGAAAATGATTTCACTTCTTTTAAATTAATTTTCTAAACTCTAATACCTTTTGGTTTTGTTTAACTTTTGCATTTCATAGAAAAAATCTTGCTAATTGTCCTGAAGAACGAATACTGAAACCAGAAAAGAGAAGTAATAAAAGGTGGAACTTATGTGGAAATTATACCTCCTTTTTAGCCTTGTCCAAGGGAAGAAGGCAAAACATCCTATTTTATCACAGTCATCAGGCTCTCATGAACGAACACGGAGAGAGAAGCTGAAGGATCTCAATGGATGACAAACCTATTGGTCACACGAGAAAACCCCAAGAACTTGGGCTGGAATCTGGGCTGAAAAGCAGATGATATTTGTTCAGCTCAATGTCAACAAGCATGTAATTACTTTTTCCCCATGAAGTTTTATCAGGTGAAGGTTTTCTAAGACAGAGGCAGGTTTCTTAACTCCTCCTTCCAATTTGTGTAATCATTACTAATGAGATCACTGTTAATTTGACTTTCACTATTATTATTTGGGGAAGGAGAGGGGGAGAGATTTTTGACTGCAAAGAAAAGCTGACACTGTTATTCAAATAAAGCATCTTTACGTCACTAGTAAAACTGAGGTATTTTACGTTCATTGGCCAAATCCTGATGCCAGTACTCAGGTTACTCTTTATTTCTTACACAGGCTACCTTCAAAATAAGTTTAACTTGCATTTTGCCAATTTGCACTTGTTTAGCTCCAGTGTGGCAGGGGAAAAAAATATATATATATATAAAGGAAATCAAGCTCTCTGACGGAAAAGCTCACTCATACATACATTCATTCACTTTTAATGACTTCACTGTGTTAGGCCAAAACAGAGCGCAAGTCATATCCTCTATGCTAGTTGTCTTCTACATATTTTTAGTTTTGACCACTTCAAGTTATTGAAGACACACATTTAATAAGAACATTATTCAATGAATAAAATATTGAAATATTTAAATACTTCTAAGGCTGTGGAGTTTCCGTTTCCATTTCACAGCAGCTTCCACAAATGGAAGCAGCAACAGGAAGGCATACGTCTTTTAAAAGCCTATCATAAAACTAGTAAGTCACTTTAAATATGCAATTATTTAGAACGTATGCTAAAGCTATCACTGACACTGGAAAATCCTAGGTTTTATTTTCTGAACACTGTTCTTTTGACAACATAAAACTTTTTATATGCCATTTCTATAAATTAATACTCTTCTGAGTCAAGTGCATGTATGGCAAATAACTGACAGCTTTGGATTTGCAGTTAGTTTTGAAAACACAGTATTGCACTAAAAATCTACTGTATCTACCTGTAGTGTCTAAAACAAGCTTTGAAAAATACCTATAGATACTATAAAATAAATAAGATCTGACTTTCCCGTTCCCAAGCTGAGGCTAAGAAATTTTAAGTGGACTTGCTATGTGCAAGATATCTAACCGTATCCTAAAAGCTGTACTTTTAGGGACATTACTATGAGTTATGAACAGTTATTGAGCCAATTTTTGTTTCAGGTAAAAGAAAGCATTTCAAATTTATTTCATAAAGTACACATTAGTGTTACTGTTTAAAATTCATCAAAGAACACTTCAGAAATACTGCTCATCTATTCAAGACGCTTCTTAAGTGAGCTTTTACTGAATTCTCTATGTACAAATCGGGAATACGTGTATTCGGAATAAAGAGAACTTCTTCTGACAAACAAAAAAAAAATTGATTGAGAGGGAAAGTACAGGGTGTGCAGCAGAGTCCAAACGTGGAGATCTAGTGCTCGTTGTAAAGTCTGACAGCGCAGTATGTCAGACAAGGAAAGCCTCAGACAGCATGGCCAAGTTTTGCTTGTTCTAATGATGTGATTTAGTGCCTCAGAACCATGGAGCTTTGCAGCGCGTGGACATCTCACAGTGTCAAGCGAAGGGAACAGATTTGTCATCCTTCACTGCCAGGAGCAGTCCTGAGCAGGGACATTTTCAGTCTTTGACAATGATTACCATTATTAATTCTACCGTGAAACATGCAGAGCATCTGCACGGGGACTTCAGTAAAGTGCTGCCAAGACAGCACTTGCTTTGTGCTGTTGGTGCTGGTGTCTGGTTAAGGCGATGATGAGACAGATCATATGACTTAAGCCATTGCAAGACCTCATCACTTTTCATGGGAGAACAGAAAAGTGCTGATCCTGAGGCTTTTATGCTGAGGGAAAGCAGATAAAAATCTGCAGGTGTGACTTAAAAAAAAAAATGGTATGAGAAGCATAAAATAATGTAAATAAGGCTGATTTTTTTTTTAAACAGAAAACAAATAAAGATCAAGCATGTGATAGTAATTAAATAAAAATAAGAATATAGTGATATAAGCACAGAAGTTTGCATTTTTCATCAAAGTGGACAGCATTGAGTTTTCTGGAGTATCTATTGTTTTTAAGCTAAAACCAATATTGAGACAAACAAGCACAGAGACTTACGGATGTAATCATTTATTTTTTCCTTTTCTGATGAAAAGGAACTAGTGATAATTGACTGTAACTCTGCCTGGCTCCATCTCTGGAGAGACATTATCATTCTGGATATATGAAAAGAGATTGCTCATTCTAACTCACTATTGTTTTATACTCTTCGGGGCCCACTTCTTAGCTGTTGATAATCAATGGTATTAGTCACTGAAATACAGGGAACTGATTTACTCTATCAAGGGTTCTGGCCTTGAGTAATACTCACATTACCTATTTAATTATTTTCCTAGCAGTAGAAAACCTAACACTTGAATTAGAAGTTGCCTTCTCTCATCCAGTGTGCTGGGGAAAGTTTAGAAATGCTATCCATACACTGCTAAATCATATCAAGAGCAACCAGTAGAAGCTACACAGTTGAGGTTATGACCCTAGCTCCCCTCAACACTTGAGTTTTCACTTTGCAAGCTCTTCAAAAGTTCTGTGGAGCTGCTGAGAAACCGTTGGATTAGAACCAAGGCATGAACAGTTTGGTTTTTCTGTGCATCTTCAACCGTTACTGACATGCTCAGCTTTTTCCATGCCTCTGTTTTCTTGGCCTGACTTACTACGACTGCCATTAAAAGTCTCATAAAACTATGTGGAGTTTACCTGGGGTTTTCTAATTTGGGCAGAGAAACAATTCAAACACACAGAACAGTATCATTTTTTTTCCTCAATGTTAATTGGACCCATCTTACTTGAATTACTTGGTTGAAAAAAACAGAAATTGGCTGCATTTAAGTGTTAAATAGCATCTTTATTCCAATTCCAAATGTCTAAAGGGAGCTTGAATTTGGTATGGATTCCATTATTCAGTCACAATACTATTAGCAGGGGAGGAGCAAGGTTTATCAATGTTGTCAACATGATTATACAGCTCTTTCACTTGCCTTACCTCAGAGAACATACACAGCATGGTCTTGATCAGGTTTGTCATCTTCTCAATGCCTCGGTCATGATGACAGTCAAAATGAATGAACAGATCGGCACTTTGAAGTGCTCATTGATATCTTGAGGTCAGATGTTTCTTGCATGTATTTGGACCATTTCCAGACACATGGGAGGCAGCAAGAGCAATGGTAGCGCAAGTGTCTCTGCCAGTCTTCCTCAGCTCTATCTGGCACCTTCAGTGAATGGCTTGGTTAACATGTACTAGAAGTCAATGAATAAGATTGCTAGCTTTTTTTCAGGTAATAAAGAGCTATTACATCAAAGCAGTTTGAGGAGCATTGCTTGAACTGTCTTGCTGAATCTGAACTAGCTATCAAGTTATTCCTCCCACACAGAGCTGAACAGCTTGGTCCTGCTGTTCAGGGGTCCTTGCCAGCTGCAGAAACAGGAAAGGATTTTTTTTTCATCTTCACTTTTGCTTGTTCCTTTTTCTCCTGATCTTTAGCTGCACAAGTTTGATAACATTTTCAGCTTGGGGAAGGTGTAATTCAAGAGAATACTGAAAAAAAAGAACAAAGATGAGAAAAATCGGTATGCATTAGCAAGGCATGCGGAAGTGCAGAGCTCTTATTGATATGAATATTCAAGAAGAACAGTTAATAAAATCCTTAATGTTTCAATATTTATTTTTTCTAAATTCTCTTTTTATTCAAGCAAGTATATCCTGAAACCAAAGAATAATGTGCATAAGAGCTGCAATTGCAAAGATGTCACAGTTCTCTTCTTAATAATGTGTTACTCCAAACAAGAAGTCAATGAGAAATTGCCCAAGGAAAAACCTAGGGAACGTGCTGCACTGAGATTAAAATAGTTTGTATAATAATAACTGCTCTAGAACATATAAATTTAACTGGTCTGTGTTTTTTTTTTTACCCTCCTTAAAAGAATGACAGTTGAGCAACCCTGTTTCAACTTTAGATCTGGCAGTTAAAATTTTCTGAGATTTGTTTTTATTTCTTCCCCTTCCCCCCTCCCAGTCACAGGCTCTGCAGACCTGTATGTGAAACTTCTTAAACTGCCAGTGAAAGCAATGTCTAGCACGCTTTAGAACAGTCCCTGGGAACCAGTGCAGTTACAACAAGAACCTGAAAGACTGTTTATGCCTTAAGAGAAGAGAGGTGCACCATCAGTAAGGAAACACACTCAAAGAATATGGCTAATCAGCAAAGATTTTGTGCTATTTCCATAACGAAACTCCGTTGCTGTGAAGAACTTTTCCTCCTCAAGGCCTAGGGCTAGAATAGGTAAATTATAAAACAGCTCTTGGAGAACCATCATCACTGCACGCTGTGCAGACTGTTCTTGCCGTTGGTTCCTGTCAGAGACTCTTAGTCCCTGGGTGGATGAGGGCCACCTCAGCCTCCTCCTTCAAGGTAGATGCACCTTCTACCTTTCAGCCAATAGTAAATTTGTTCAATTCAGCAACTCAGGTAGTTGGAAAATCTACGAAAAACCATCACCTATGCTACTGCTTGGCTTCCTACCGTATTATAACACCCTACTGCTGTCAAAACTACTCAAATGGCCCACAAATAAAAGTTCTTTTTAAATGTCCAGATAAACATTTAAGGTGACACTGAAAAGAAATTTCAAAACTCTTACAAACACTATGAGTCAGTGGACTGCTACCTATTACACAATGACATGTATTTACTTGATTAGGTTGTTTGCTCCTATTTACTTAATGAGTCACATGGAATGTTTTTGAATGTGTTTACAATAAAATACAAAGGCCTAACCAAAGCAGCTGTCTAAATTAATCTAACATGAAGGCAGTCTTCAGGTCAATCAGAAAAACAGAAAACAGAGCTCTTTCTGCACATATTTTTTGCGTTACAAAAACAAACGAAAGCAAACAACCCATGGCTAAGTATCCAGAAAGGCAACATATACTGAGGAAAGGTATTATACAGCCAAATATAAGTGATCATCAGTGCCTTGTCCTATGGTGTACGGCTTAAGACACCTTAACTCAAACATTTCTAGGTAATTTGAACCCTTGAAGCAAAACACAAAAGACAGGTAATTTCAGAGATATACAGGATCCAATCCAAAAAGAGCTTTGTACATCAAAAACAGCACTTTGAAATGAACCCGTAAATAAAATGCAAGTCTGAAGCAGGTCAAGATACCATTAAGAAAACAGGAAGTCACTAACCCATTCCAGGGGGTCAGGGATACCTCCAAATGAACTGCAGTAGTAGGTTTAAAATGTGGCAGATGCATGTTGCAATTTTTATATCCAATAATTGCATTCCAAGAATGAAACAAATATCTTCCTGCCCCTTTCCTAATGATGGGTGACTTATGGGTACTAGGACAGAAATGTGACTGTAAAGATAAATGATGCCAAACTAATATTTTGTAGGTATACTGCACGATGAATTATCATCAGTACTTATCTCTGTGCAGCCTATCTGCATCTTACTCGGTGCCGGGCCCTGTCATATCCCTGTTTCAACCCCATTTCTAACCATGTTTTCTGAGGCAGGACAGGTCAGGATCTTCCTGAAATGTCATCTTGTCCATCCCCTCATCCCAAAGGAAAAGCAACTGCTGCCAACAGGTGCATGCCTAACCTCACAGTAAACAGCATTCCACGATGGAGACTCCACAGCTTCTCCAGCCTGTCCACCCCACTGCCCAACTATCTTTGCCATTAGGTAGCTTTTCTTAAGTCTTTCTTATTGCAGTTAAACCACCACCACCTCTCACCTGTTGTAGACATGAAAAAATGCAAAGAATTTACAGATTCAACCCTCTGCTGCAGGCTATCAGGGATTTGAATATTGCTCCCATGCCCTGCCCTTGCTCCTTCATTCCTTAGTTTCTTTGTTGCACTAAACAACTCAACACTTTTGCTCTTTTCATTTAGGCCTTTTTTTTTTTTTTTTTTTTAGTTCTGGCACCAGCCTTACTGTTTTCCTTTGGACTGTGTCCAGGTGGTCTGAGGGGGAGAGAAAGAGGTAGAGGACAGCCAAAGGTAAGGAAGAAGTGGGCAAAGCCCATGTTCACACCTCTCTGCATGCTGATAGAAGGATCTGACTGGGCACAATGGGAACAGAGTCACAGAAGACAAGAAGGTTTTTATGTCCACAGTAAAGGAGGAAACAGAAGTGTGAGGTGTAATTCAATTTATTTTCTGCTCACATGCACTGGCCATCACAGGGGCATGACTAGAAGTAGTCTGTCAGGTCGCAAATTAGCCCTATGTAGCCAAAAAATAGAGAAACACCTTTAATAGTGTGTTTGGTTTAGCTGTTAACAGGAGTTATCTACCTTGGCACAGAAATATGGCACTTTCCACACATGCACTGAGTTGGGGGACGCTGCAAAATGGTCTTTGTTTTGTTTGTATGTGTCTGGTTTGGAAGACATCTATTCTGGGCAGCTAGAAGTGAGGGGTATCTTCAAGAAGGAATAACAAATCAAAATCCCTTTTGAAATCTCAGTCCAGTCTAGATGTCAGAACCTTTGCATGAAATATAAGAGCCCATTTTCTATCTAATCTACAGATAAATCAAAATGGCTCAGCAGGTCACTACCATTTACTTATTTTACATCTATGTGGGTTTATAGACAGGTTAAAGTAACAACTGCTTGTTTGATGGGCCCTTGACTGATTAATCTCAATGGGAGACTTTTGTGTACGTATAATTCACACCCCCCCATGCACATTTTTCTCCCTTTTAAACACTACTCCTGGTGAGATTTGAATGTATATTTTTAAAAAATGTCTGAATCCTTTTCCACTGAAAGAAAAATCTTCCTGACTGTAGGAAGAACTTGTATCAGAGGAAAGTTTCTGATCTTTCAATGAAAAGGTATTTTCTCCTGCAATTTTATTTTTTCCGTTATGAAGTAAATAAAGATCTTTTGTCAAAAACATTTCTAGCATTTACAGAACTTACAACTTGCCATTTCTTGATGTGATCATGTGTTTGAATGCATGCCTTTTCGTTAATGGATAGCTTTTTTTTTTTTTTTTCCTCCTAACATGAAATAGTCCTGAGAGTGTCAAGCTTTTTGCTCTCTCAGAATCTTTGTTTCTGAGCAACTTTTCAACCTGTGCTTTTTCTGTTTTACTCTGTTCCCAGTCAAGCATACAAATACCGAGCAGGATAAGACAGAATAATTATTCACAAATGGATAGAAAAATATTCCAGGGTCTGATTTCTAATTTCTGTGGAATTAGATGCATTTGCTGAAGAGGCTGATGTGCTCAGAAAGTTCTTCAGCCACCATTTTTAAGTCTGACAGAGATCGTGAATCAGAGCCCTCAGCTGTTGCAGTTCACAGCCAGGAATATTCGTGTAAACTGAAATCAATAATGATTTAAACTGAGGTACCAGGCCTTCAGCTCTGGGTATGCCACCCAGTCAGCTGCCAGGACAGAGGAGGGATGAATCACTGGGACCACAATCTCTGACCCCACCTCTCCATCATAAATCATCAGAGCTCTTGAGCCTGCACCCTTGGACATCTGCCTCTTCCTGAGCTGTCCCAATGCAAACGTAAAATTAAACCTGAAAGGATATGCAGCATACCTGTATTATAGTTCTGCATTTGAAGAAAAACAAAACAACAAACAAATAAAAAAACCTGAAAAAGCAGCTTTCAGCATATGAAATAGTACTTTTCTTCTAAAGAGACTGCCATTATGTATATGACACTTCCAATAATTTATGATTGTTCATACTAAATTAGGATTAGGAGATGTGACTCAAACTTCTGGAAACATGACCCTGGAAGAACTTTAAATTACAAATTAATGTGTTCAACTGATTTTAATGTTTGAGAAATTGCTTTACAGAGTTTTAAATAGGCTAAATTCTAATAAAATGCCTTTTGATACTTCTATTACTACAAATACAACATCTGTGAATAAACAGGTGTGGTTAATGGAGTCGTAAACTTGGTGAATTTATACTTGAGACGCATTACCGTCTTTTCCACTTTGGAGGAATACTCTACACATAACTTTGTGTAAAATCTACAGCAGAATCTGCTGAACTTGTCATTTTTAGCAATGACATTTCTCATTTTGTACTTGTGAAAACAGTTAAAAGAGCATGCAATTGTTTTTGGAACTTTTTTCTCCATGTTGTAGACCCTTGCTCCAGTGTGAACGTCAAGAAACATATGATTTGGTGAAACCAACCATTTGAAACGGCCCCTGACCTGAAAAAATCTGGAGTTTGAGATAAGGGGGAAGGTCTTACCTCTTTCTACAGCTTTGGAAGATAAAATTCAGAATCTTAGATAAAAGGTCAAATTAATCTTTTGCTCATATGCCTGTCAAAAACATAATTCAGTATCAACAAAGTCAAATTCAACTTTTCTATGAAGCCTTATTACACTTGCGGAAGTTATTTTCAGCACGAATATTTTTGTGCAATACACAGCACATTGTAACAATTGCGGAGCTGATTCTGAGGTCACACTGAGGTAATTCATCATTTATTCCACTGGACTTGCTAGAATTACAGTGAGACAAATGGGCTAATCAAAATTACAGCCCCTTAGCTGCAATAAATAAAAGATATATTAAAATCTGTGAGCACTTCCCTATTACTTAATATTTCATTTTCCCCCAAATTTTACCAAAAGAGAAATTAAAGTACTGTGGCTAAAACTGAGAAGTTCACAAGTCCATAAAATGCACAAGACTAATGTTCTCTATGTGATGGCAAATTATATTGCTTTGTGTGCATTACAATACTTTTACAAGAGTTGCTATGTAAAAAGAAAATACTGATGATCATTTAACAGAGTAAGAATTCACTTAAATGAACTGCCAGAAGAACAGAACTCTTAAAATAATTGATTTTTCCCACATAAGATGAAAAACGCATAACACTGTACAATGAAGTCCGGTTGAGCAAAAGTCATTTTCTGTCCATTAAAAGAAACATAAAATACATTGAGGTATTTAATTAAAAGTCTTAGAGGAACTGATTTTCATACTATAAATTTCCAAAACACAAATTTAAGCAAAATACCTTAATTGATGCTTTTCCCAAATCTATAGCGCCTCCAAAATATTTTACAAGTGTAGAAAATTTACATCCACCACACTTGGAAGAATACCACCATCTCTAAAAAAAAAAAAAATTCCTAACAGTTGCTGACTCAGTGTTTCTGCCAGCATGCTGATGCATTACATTTGCTGAATGTAAGGAGTGATTTGAAAATGACAGCTATCTCATGACAGGCAATACCAGCAGATAGTCTTTGAAAAAAATCTATACTGACCTCACCTCCATCCAACACCTATTGACAGTTGTCACTCAAACAGTGATATCACATAAACACTTTCCGATCTGCAGCTTAAGTTTCCATAGCAGGGCAAAATCCTGTTAACTTCTGACCCACCTCTCAGACATCCGTTCTGTTGTATTCATGTTTGCAAACCACTGACAGGTTTTTCAAAGCAGAAAAAATGTGGTTTGTGCAACACCCACACTTCCCACCTTCTAAGTTTCTGTTCTAAAACACTAGTCAGAAACTTGTTGCTGGTTGAAGGTAAACAAATTTGCATCTGAAAAAGACACAGAGCAATCTAGAGGCAACAATAAAGTAGTTTTTGTATTTACTCTATGAAAGAAACATGGCATTTTCTCTACCTCAGCTCTTCCACCTTCTGTTACAAGTGGATCAGTTTTCCCTGTTAGCTATATCCTTTTATTTCAATACTGTGGATAGCTTCAAAATGCTTTGATTAAATAATGATGAACCACAAAACTAAATTGTGGATATCACCCAGATTATAAAGAGAGATGAGGGAGCATAAACCTGTCTATGATCATGAAACTTAGGACTTGCATATAAAGGCAGCAGGGAATGAAGCTTTCTGAATGTTATGAAAAGAATGATTTATATTTACAGCAAAGAAAAGGACCTGATATCATAGCTGATGACACAATATTGTAATGAGAGATTTTAGAAACATGGAGTGTGGATATGTGTTTATAACCACATCTATCTGTCCCTATACAAAAATTTGTCCATTTATAATAAACTATGGAAAGATATCCTTCAATCTGTCTCAAACTTTTAAAGGAAATGGTATCACTTTCTTTCTTTCTGCATCATTCCAGTAAGAACTGCTTAAGGCTCAATATTTCAACAAACCTACTGATAACATGGACTGAGTTATCCTCACAGGCTGTAATGCCTTAATCTAGCTTTCCCTTTATACCTTTTTCTACCCCGAGAGTACATCTTATTTTGACTAAGAGATTGATCTCGTGGGCTAAATACAAAGTATCCCTCTGGATGAGCCATTTCTTTGCCTTTTGCTCCCTATTCCAAATTGTGGATATATTTCCTAGTTACATTTTTCTATTCTGAGACTAACTACAAAATACAAAGTAATGATAAGGAACTTCAGCCAGGTTTCTGAAGTAAATAGAAACTTAGTTTTGTAACTGAACTTTTGTAACTCTTATAATTCACAGGAACTGAAAAATAAGATCTGGTCTTTGTGAAAATGCAGTAGATATGGATCTAGAATGAAAGGCTGTCCTATAAAATTAGACAGACTTTGGAGATATGGATTTATTCTTAAGGATATATTCCTTCCTGGATGTCAGGTGCCATTTGTCACACCCTGGATTTTGCTGTCCATCAGGATATAGGTGAAAAAAATTTAAACTGCTTCATAGCTGAAGGAATTTAGTCAAGAGACATTTTTATACAATAGAGAAAGAAGTCACTATCCATTAACAAAGAATGAAGGAGCCAGGCAAATCTGTATTGGTGTGCATATGTACAGTGGCAGGATGCACAACACTACATTTCTTGAAGATGCACTGTTGCAGGGTACGCTGCATCACAGCTGAAAACATCACACACTTTTGGCCTGCCCAGTTTGATGCAAGGATGCAGAAATGCTTTTTGATTGCAACAGGACTAGGGAAAGTCATAACAGCAACTTCTGAATTTTTATGTATATTTAGTTCACTAATTTGTTTACTTTGCTTTACTTTCAAGTTTGAAATTACATCAAAGTTGTCAAACAGTCTCTTTCCAGGCTCTGGTACTGAAATTGATACCACATGGCCAGGCTGCTGAGTCCACACTGAGCCCTGTGGACTTCACCACAGCTCAGGGCAGAGCATCATCAATTTGCTCATATGCTGCTGACCTCAAGATCAGAGCTCAAGTTTACTGACATTATGGAGAGGTACCATTAAATATAACACAAGATTTTTTCCCCTCTTCTCCTAGAACAGCTTAGAAAGAGGGAGAACAGCTGCATGACAAGACTATCATAATATCCTCTGACCCATTACCGAGGATCACACCTGACCTCACATCACCACCTGCTGCTAGCGCCAGTCAGACACATTTCTTTCTTCTTCTACCCGGTGGGCCTTTCACAGCTAAAAGTGAGAAATTGGTGCCAATGAACTTCTGGTTTTTCTTGTGCACTGGAGGACTAAGATCCTCTGACCTCATTTCATTTGTCGACCTCCATATCCACTGTATTAGGCTAGTTTGTACTCCTCTAAATTCAGCCAGTTTGAGATACAAGTACTTACACGACTGGAAACACCAACCCATGGAACTGCAATGGCCCTTAAAGTTTAGCAGGAAAAATAAGCTTGGCATTTATCTATTTTAAGGATACTCTGGAGCTCTGTGCTGCTTGATTAGTACAACCTGCCTGAAAAGTTGACACTGAGCCATTAAAAAAAACTAAGCATATGGCTGTAATGAAATACCTGCAGCACCTGTTCACCCAACAGTAGCACCTCCGGATTCTCTGGGGTGATGGTTACTACCACACAGTACCTCCTCAAAACATGCAGAGGAAGCAGGGACAGACCAGAGGTTGGCTAGTGCTGTTTGATGTAATGGACTGGCTCTCACCAGTCCGTGTGTGTGTATTGTCTCTCTGACACAGAATTATGTTTTTCTCATTCATTTCTTAGGAGTCTTGAACTACAGGCAGTAATGTACTGATACTCAAAAGATCACAAAAATAATTTCTAATTTCCTTTATACGCAGATTTTTTTTTAATACACACATGCACATAAATATATAAAAAACTATGTAAGATAGGGGACTTCTTTTCAGGAGAGTCACCACATTCTGAGAGATTAATCACACAAATGTAGAAGCAAAAAAAAGACATAGAACATATCTTTTTCCTATTCTCCCTTCCCACCCAGTCTGGTGCTCTTAATTTAACTTTCTTAATTTAGTGATGATTACAGATGCAAATCTGTCTATAAAAATCAAAATTAGGAAGCAATCAGTAATGGTTGGGTTGGTACCAACATCAAATGGTGACTTTAGCATCACATCTGATTTGTGATCTGAGAGGACTACATCTGCTGGGAGAGGCATTTATGGTCTTTGAAAGTAGGATGAAGATTCTCACTATCAGGAAATTTATCTGCTAGAAGTAAATTAAGACCTGAAGTAACTCCTTCCTCAGTATTGCAGGAGCCAGAAACCAGCACAATGTGGTGACATTAGGCCAGATGTGGTGTGACTCCACAAACCTCTTATGCAGTATTATATGACAGGGACATGCTTTGTGGGAATGGAAGGCCTTGGTATGTCCAGTAGAAAGAGAATGAGGGTGTAAACGGCTGATGTTTCCTAAAACATCATCACATCATAGTTAGTAGACACCAGGGAGACAAAAGTGTTACTTAAGCTGGAGAACAATGCCGATACATTAAGAAAAGGCTGTTAGGAAAAAAAAAAAAAAGAAAAGAAAAGAAAAAAGAAAAAAATTATTCTGGAAGATGAAACTAGGTTTCTGAGACTTGGACATATAAGAGTCCTAAGCTGCCTTCCACTATCAGGGCAAGTGACCCAATTTTCTTTCCACCTCAGAGTGGGGGGTTATTGTGTTTTTAAACAGAACAATACGAAATAAGTGCCTGCAAGTGCAAGCCAGGCATTGCTTCAAAAGCTAAGAGATTTCTTCCAGGCCTATATCCTCATAAAGAGAGCAGAAGGAACAGTGTAAAATAGTGCATGGGTATGACTTACCACAAGGAAACATGATTCTTGTTAAATGTCTTGACAAGAATATTGTGGTTTGGGAGACAGAAGGGCAGTAAGGGGAAGGGTTGTTGAGGGTCACATTGCTTTGCAGTCCAGGGCATGTGGTGGCCTCAAGCTTTATGAACACTTACTACCACAGGGTCTATTATCTGCCAGGCACCACTGAAGCCTGAATTATTGTATTTCAATAAAAATTGCAGCTTTGGTACTTAACCCAATAACTAGATTGTTGCATTCACTTCCCACACTGAACTGGCATCAGCAAACAAATGGAAAGCAAGATAGCTACCCCCATCCTGCCGTGCTTCCCCTTCCCCCCCAGACAGAGTGACACATACGGCAACTCTGGGCTCAGACAGGCCAGGGACAGACTAATTTCTATTGGTGATGAATGCTGCCTAACAATGCACTGCCACAAAACACAGAAACCTCTGTGCTAGAAAAAAATTAATTATAAAATGCAGCCTAAATGTAGTTGAAGTGGTGACATAATATCAGGGGGTCAGGCAGGGAGGTGGGAGTTAACCAACCCCTCAGAGACTGGGGAGGTGGGGTTAGAATAAAAACTTCTCTAGAAGCTAACAATGTGCTGTGAGAAACTAGGGAAAAAAAACACACACACACACACAAAAACCCATTAACCACGCTGCTTAGAAATGCCTCTATGAATGTAAACTCATTACTCATTTATATGTGAAGTGAAAAATATTAAGATAAATGATGCTATTTACTGGCGTGATGCACCTAACATCAAAACAGATGTGTATTTTTAATGTTGGGTGCATTAAACACATTATCCAACTTTCAAAGTACAATAAGTGATTTATGTTAGAGGTTGAACATGCCAAAGCAGCAACTAAAAACATAATAGAAAACTCAGACCAGATCAGCACAGCCAACAGACAAAGTCAGTAAAAAAACCTCAGAATTAACCAGAAAGCTGGAAGCTAAAGCTTAAATAAATCCTTGCTTTTGATTATCTTACACAAAATCAATCTTTGTTTGCAACTATTAGCTATATCTTCCAGGATTTCATCTACAGTCCTGCTACTCAGAGATCCAAACACCTTTGCCAACCAAGAAAAAATATTTACGGTGTTCGTACTTTGTCAGAAGGTCCAGTACAACGTTACACTTTCAGAACGGGGCGCCAGCCAAGATTTCTAGAACTGAGCAGAGGTCTTTCCAGCCTTAGCTTTTCCATACTAAAAACAAAGCAAAACAACCATCCTCACACAACATGTCCCAAAGGGGACTCATGTTTCACCTACAACTAGAGGAGCGAAGACGACGATCAGGCCTTTTAAAAAAGCTTCTTCAAATTTGACTACGAGATAAAGACAGAAAAATCTCCAGCCGTTCTGCTTACCTTCATAAACTTGTCAAAATAAAGACTTGTCACACTCTATTCAGAGGGCCTATGCACAAGAGGTTACCTCTCTCTCTGAAGAGACTGGAGGAGTGCTTTGATTAGAAACTTGCTTTCCTGGAGTGGGGTAGCTCCACCATGGATGTCTCTGTTTGGTCAGAAAGGCACATTCAATGGGCATCACCTGATCAGCATATAGAAAAGCAGATTTTGAGATACATGTTTGAAAACTTCAGTCAGTATTGAAGAATTTCAAGTGATTACATTGGCACAACACTAATTTGCAGCCACCTGACAGCCAGACCAGTCAGCTAGTATACACACTGTATACTAAACACTGTATGCTAGAAATATAGATGACCAGAACTTGCATTTAATGTATGGGCAGAGAGCAACATAACATGGGGCTTGGGCCCTGAGCAGAGCAGGGCATCCACTGAGGCCTGCTGCAGAATTGTGCTGGTTGTTATGGGGATAATGGCTGCCGGGTGGGAGGTCTGTGCGCCTGTTTGCTGAGAATTAGGTAGGGAAGGAATTCGCTTGGAAAGGGCTTAAGCGCTGCTTGTGTGCTCTGTTAAGGGCACTGAGATAAAAGAAGGGATTTTAAAATGAACTGGGGAACTCCAGGGTACTGTGGGGATTTAGGAAAAGCTCACAGTCACATACAGTAATAGTGCCATGATCTTTGACACACAAGAGTTGTCCTTAGTTCACAAACTCGATGCTCTGCGATATTAAAAATCAGGGTTTGTTTTCAAGATGAGAAGCAATAAGACTGCCAGTATTCAGGACATGGTTCCAAGAGCAATTTGCTTTGTTAGCCGTGGATCCGAGGCCTCTTGTGAGATATCATCAACATATCATCACCTCAGGGATGAGGAGAAAACTGGGTTTAAGCAGATGAACACTCACCAGCTGGACCACCAGAAACTGCAGCAGGTGGTTAGGAAGCAGCATGCTGAAGGTGCAGCTGCTTGGCTCTACCAAATGTGGAGAGCTGGTCCCAGAAAGGCAGGCTGGAAAAACCTCTCTGCAGGAGGGCAGCATAACATGAGGGACGGTTTTCAAGTGCTGGTCAATCATACGTGGGTTAGGTAAGTCGCTAGGATCCTCCTAGAGCAGCTGAGAGGCTGTACTGTAACCCAGGAGGGCACAGCCTACCAGACAGGTATCCTCCGAGAAATGCCTCCTCTTCTTGCTTCAGGTAAGGAGTAAATAAATTATTTCCGTCCTATACAATGCATTATACCTTCTATTAAGTTTTCAATCACTTGCATCTGGTAGGAGGTAAGGTGTAAGCCAGCTCCCCTCACGCCCTCCTTTGGCCTTGTTTGCAGAACAAATGGAGCTGTGGTTTGAGCAGTATGACTGATGGAGATCTGGGAGCCGCTCTTGGGAATTCACAGCACCTATGTGGGTGCATTGCATTGCTGTGATCATTGGTCCCGGAAACTGAGGGATGTGTGAAAACTGGGATAGCCTCCAAATGCTAGCAGCCTGTCCTTTGGGCCTGCCTCAGCCACTGGCACTCACAGCTATTTGTGTCCTGCTGCTCCTTCAAGCAGAAATTCCTCTTCTCATGGTAAGTCCAATGCTGAAGTCATGATAGGGACAACAAGAGAGCATGCAAATCTTCCCTGTTCCACAGAATAAGAATCATATTCAGTTTTGCTTGCTTTTCTGAGAATTATGGAAGTGGCTGTGGAGCAGGAGGGCTTGCTGCTCCTGAGGCTGCTGCTAGCTGAAAGCAGGCGGTGCCTCAGTAATTATAAATCCTCTGACCAGTGCTGGAGATGGCATCAGGCCTGGACTAGTGAAGCACTGGTCATTAAGGTTGAGCATTGCTTTGCCACAATTGAGAAAGAGAGAAGTCTGATCTCTTCCTCATGAACATGTTTATGCATACTCCCAAATGTCCCTTTCAGCTCAATTCTCACACAAAAACATGGGGGGGCGGGGAACACAACAAAATTCTGTTAGCTATTGTCCCTTCAGATTTTGAAAGGTAATTTTATGAATGTCCTTTCTAATTGTAAACACCTGGAGGGCAATCAGCTGTGGGAGTGTTGGAGACCACATAAAAACTGTGGTAATTACATGGGTTCAAGGAAGTCTGAGTTAAAACTTCTGGGAGGTGAGGTCAGCTCAAAACGCTGGAGTGTTATTCGTGATGTAGCTGCTCATGTTTGGTTAAACCACTTTAAAAGAACATATTCTGTCTATGTGGCCAGCTTTTAATAGCTGCCATTTGCCCTGCTGGGGTCAGCAGGGAAGACATGTTTTTAAAATGTGCTAACATCTACTTTAATTGCTTCTGTCCAAATATGTATAAAACCATTTTTCTTGTAATATTTTAAACTCTTTTTCTCTTAAAGATTAGGCTGGGGGTTATATTGCCACAGGGAGACCTTGGGGTAGGCTGAGGCATTCTTATCAGAGTGCTCTGAAATTCAAAAAGAAAATATACTGAAAATTAGTTGATGGCATTCAGAAAAAACTGTAAGATGTGCTTCCTTGACTAGGCTTTTGAAAACCTGTCTATTATTCCCTAGTATTTGGGACAGGCCTAAAGAGCACGTGATCCCTGAAGAATTCACTTTCCATGCAGGAAGATTTGTTAGACTTCTAAGTCAAATCCTTTGCATTGCCAACCATCGTGAACAAGGTCATGCAGAAACCTGTAATGGATGAACTAGATGTAACATGTTTTACAAAATTTTACGTGCAACTGGCTTATAATTTGTTCTGTGTTAGAAAGTTTCATTCTCCTGCAATTTTACAACTGAGGTGAATGAAAATTTTAATCTGGTTAATTCTCCCATCCTTTGCTGTTATGTTCATGACTAAGTTTTCCTAGTTTCAGATTTAAGCTCCTGTTTCAACCTCAGTCCTACAAACAATTCTGTAGACACCTTTCAGGATGTGCAATATGCCAATGAAGAGAATGAAACTACATATATATTTGCATAAGTGTTGTAAGGATCACAAAATACTCACTAAAAACTTAAAATGCAGAGGACAAATCAATGCTAACATTGAAATTTTAATTCTTTGAATTTCTTACTGAGTTTGAAATGTTGCATGTTGTAAACTTTTGTTACTCTTGTTCAGAATATTTGTTTCTATTAAAGTCTTTGTGTTACAGAAAGAAAAAAAAATGCTTATCTCTAGCAATATTTTCATAGCCTTAGCTGGGTGTGCAAGTTCACACCTCAGTGAGGAATAGGGTGAAACATGGAACAAAGGTGGAAACATTTCCATCTTTGCAGTTGCTGCTAGTTGACATGGTAGTAAGGCAGATTGCTTTGAGGACAGTGGTACATCTGCTTCCCTTTTTATGGCAACGAATCAGACACTGCCCATACTTCCAGCTTCCTTGTGCTACTTGCATAGTGCAAATGGATTCTAATAGGTCCACAAGTTCTCATAAAGAACTCAAATTATGGCAGAAAAAAAAAAAAAATCAACACTCACCCAAGCATACCAGACTTGAGCCCCCTTCATGTGGCTCCTTCTGTTATTCCTATTATATGCGATGAAGAAAAAAATTTGGAAGTAGTGGTGCACTGCTACAAACATCCAATAATGGCCTATTCCAAAATTACAGTTTAGCACAACTCAGTAATTACTGTTATCCAGAGGAGGGAGTAAAATGCCTTTAAAATGGCTCCTAAGATTATATTGGAGGGAGCCCTGGCACAGGAAAGAATTTAACCCCAAAGCTTGGACAAGGAAGAAGACAAAACCTTTGATCTTGATCATTTGCTATGGCATGAGCTCACAGCTCAGGGCAGAAATATTGGCCTCTGATATCTTCAGAGCCCAAGATGGCTGCATGCCAGGCAAGACCTTTGCAGTCCAAGCATAAGGACGGCTCTAAATAACACTGGCTACCAAGAGCCCAGAGGGCAGGGGTGCAAGAGCTTGGAGTGAAGTGGGGTGAGTTGTACCATAGCCATGCATCCTATTTTGGCAGGTGATGATTTTGAGAATGCCGTCTCTAAGTTGTCTCTCAAACTAATATAATCCTCTTGTTTCCTGCTCCACCAGTTTTAAGGTCACATTGGTCTTCTGGGGCAGTATAAAGCTGCTGTAGCTCCATAGGGGAAAATGTTGGCTATTCTTCTTAGAGCAAAGCTTAACTGTCTGAGATGTTGTAGAAAGGACCATGAATCACAGTAACCCTCTGAAAGTGCAGTGTACACAAATAATCTTTGTGCCTGCAATTCTCTCCTGGCCTGGACTCTAAGGCAATTTTTAATGAGGATTTGGCTTTTAGTGCATGTTTCCATGAAACCCTTACAATCTTCTTTTCCGGCCCCCACAATAATACCTATGTGCACACTAATAATGAAGTCCAGTGTACAAATACGGAGTTTCACATGCCAGTTCTCCAGCTTTCCAACCCTTCGAAGGGCTCCAATAGAGCAGCATGAGAGAGGAGGCAGGAGTGCTGCTAAGACACTGACACCCTGAGCAAGGAGCACAGAAGAACATATTGTGCTGCTTTGTCTGATCAGATCTTTACTCTGGCACAGAAGAGAGAGCTGTAGAGTGACAGAAAATGTTTATTACCTGGACAGCAAGAAGACAATAGTGAAAAGATCAAGGCCTGTTAAAGCAGGATACAGCTGTCCCCAAAGCAATTGATCCTGGCCAATGGGCTTTGACAAGGAACAGTTCACATAGAATAACTGCTTTTCAGTGTGGACAATTGCCTAAATCCCAGCTTAAAGTAGTTAAGCGCTCCACTCTTGGTCACATGACGATTCCTTGGTCTGACAAGTCTAGGAGAGAGGGATGGAAAAATACGTAAATGTAGGTTTTATCTTTTTTTTTTTTTAAATTATTATTTTTTTTAAAAAGTGTTTCACATGGGGGAATAGATGAATATCATGTCTTCATTTCCTTAAAGTTTGAACAAGATACTAGGAGATGATGGGAGAAGAAACGGGCATGCTGGAATGAAGAACAAAGGGAAACTGCAAAATGTATATGTTTCATCTAAGAATATGAATACCAAGAGATCATGTACCATTTCAATAATTACATGCTATTCACTGACCTCTCAAGAATTGTCATTATCCTTAAGAATAAGTGAGTAACAGCAAATGCTTAAGGTAATGCTGCAAGGTTTTTCTCTACTTATGAGAAAAATAGAATGTTAGAATGTTTCTGTGTAGGAAAATACAGCCTTGAAAAATGACTTTGCGTCAGGAAGCAGAAGTGGCCACATCAACAAAATGGTCCATCACAGGGGTAAAGCTACCCTGAAGGGTCCAAAAGGCAACTGACTGTGCTGCTCAGTCACTTATTGGTGCAGTCTTTATGACCAGAAGGCCCTTTGACATCTGCGTTTCTACTGGGCAGTGACAGTGACATCAAGTGGATACATTAGTGAATTAAACAACTGAGTTACTCTGGCAGAGGAGATACTGTATTTTAATAATGCTTCATTTGAAAAGTGCTTATGGTATAAGACAATGAAAAGTGACCTGCTATTTGAGAGACTTTTTGTATTTGTGTATACAGAATCCCCTCCCTGCCTCTGCATATAGAGTAACTCCCATTTTATTTGAACAGAGAAATGGGAAAATTTCCCAGAGAGGTTGAGAAAAGAGTAAAAATTTTGAAACTTTTTCTTCTAGATACAAATAGCAACAGTTCATGAATGCAGAATTAGTTTGGGATAACTCAGATGCATAAAATAAGGCTGCCCCAGGCTGTTTTAACTTCTTCACAACAATGCTGTAGTAGCTATTTAGTTATCCAGTAATACCAAGCAATTGCTGATGACTTAATTATCCACAAAGTATGCATGCATGCACCCCAAATGAGTCCACCGCAAATGTATTCGCATCATTAAATTTAAAGTAAGGAACCAAAGCATTTTGGAAAATACATTGGAATTCTTTAGTGAAAAGCCGTTTTTCTTCCTTACATCAGTAAAAATATTCAAATGCAAAACCTTTGGCTTAGCTGTATTCTAAGAAAAAAACCAAACCAAACCAAAAAAAACCAAAAAAACCCAACATGCTATTTTCACCACAAAAATGGTGCCAAGGTCTTTTTTAGCCTCATCTGCCAACACCCCTGTTTCAATAATATACTCCCATGTGACCAATACTCCCATTTCAACATAAGTACCTGCCACTCACTGGGACTTTTCTTTACTAGGACATTTTATTAGAGGGTTTGTACTGCTTACTCAGCACTGCTTGCAAGAGAAATCAACAACAGTTATCAAGTATGTAGTAGACTTGGTGGAATACTCACAGTCCCTTTTGAGTGTTAAAAACAGGGTTGCATTTTGGCTTGGTTTTTCGTCAGTGTCAGCCCTCTCACTACAAGGAAAAAGTAGGTGTTTTAAACCTAGATTAGCTGATGACACAAGTTTTGCTGACATGGCCCAATACAAGGTAGTCCGGATGCCAGCAAAATAAGTGAATGGAAGTCTACAGAAATGCAAAATCTTGCATGAGGACAAGGTTTCCTCACATTGCACACCCCCCTCCCCCTCCCCGGGGAGCTGTGTCAGTGAGGAGCTACACTGCCAAGTACCAGCATTCTCCAGGTATTAAATAAACATCTCTGGGGGCTCTGCTTTGCCCGGGTTGTACAGGGGACCCAACGTAATATCCACTATATCCAACTAATACTTGCTAGAGCAGTAGCTAGGAAAAGGCTAATCCTTTTGAACATGCTAAGGGAGTTTAGAACTTTCCTCTTACATTGAATTTTTTTCTCTCTGCAGTACAAAAAAATCTCTCCTCAGAGACTCACCTGAGAAGAGGTTTTCTCCACTATTGAGATTGCCCTGTGTAGCTAGGGGGGTTCCTGATTTAGTTCCCTTTTTGGATGAGAGCACACAGGGAAGGGGATGAGAGAATAGAAGATGGCAGGCTCTTATCTCTTGTTTTGTTCAGGGCCACGATGTCTTACTCTCTCCAGCTTTCATTCTTAGAAAGAGCATTCCCTCAGACTGCATGTTTGCTGTAAAAGAACAAATGTCTTTCTGTGCCCATCTCTACATGAGCACCTCAGTGTACACCCTCCCTCTCCTTGGAGGCCTGGGTTGCTCTTCCAACTACAGAGGTGCCCAGCCTTTGCTGAAGCAAGGTGACTGTAATGAAAATCAACAGCAGAGATAAACATTGTAATACCATGACTCCCTCTCTGCGCTTTGTCTTCCAAGACCAACCATCTTCTGCTCTCACATAAAAGCTGAGTGGAAATTAGAAATATATTTCTTAAAAATGCCTTTGTAAGTTATTGCCAATGGAACTTTGCTATAGATGCATAAGTGAAAGTGAGAGTTAATTTCCTTCATCACTTCAGAATAAACTTTGGAGAATCTTACAGTAACTCTTATCCTAATGTTGACCAGCACATTGCAAAGGAACTATTTTTGAAAGTGTATGGAGTAAAATAGAATGAAAATACTTCTGTAAGTAAATTTGAGATTACTTGCCTTCTGAGCACTTTAGGTTTCTGAAAAAAAAAATAAGAAAAGAAAAAAGAAAAAAACTATTTTCCATTGTAGAACCGTAAACTATTTGCTTGAATGCTTTAAGGACTGCTGCTAACTTTTCTCCCATTCAAACCTGGGTAAAGAAGCTTTCTTTCCTACAAAACCATTGTAATGTACTTGGGCAAAGAAAACGTTAAGAAGCTAAGGCATTTGTACAGCTCCAGTATAACTGAAGAATTATTAGTATGTAGGTAAATACTAATTCCAAAGAGTGTGCTAATGCAATGTAAACTTGAATGAGATCTGCATTTTGTAGTACAGATTTCATGTCAATGTCAAAGCAAGAATAATGCCTAACAATTAGAGTTTGTGATGCTGTCACTAGGAGGAAAGGATTTCATTGCATGTCTACAGGGATTGTCTTATGAGGCCATTTGGATGCAAGATTGTGATGGCAAAACTATTCCACTGTATGTCTAGACCCTATGACTATTGCATTACAATGCTGTTAGGATGTTGGGGCATAAAGATTTTACTACAATCATTCTGAAGCTAATAAGTCCAAATATGATGATCTCAGTGTAGCTTGTTTTCCCAAGAAATAATAATAATAATAAAAAAATTGAAAATCCAAAAACAAGATTGAAATTTGTAAAAGTTTGAGAAGAGCATTAAAATGGAGTAAGATACATAGCTCAGACTCTTCCATACGTATTATTATAGCACCAAATGGTTCATGAGACTATGGGATGTGATGCATACAGTTGGAGTGGAGAATCCTGATTTGTGAGATATTCTAAATCTTCCATTTGAACTTAAATAGCGCTACTTTTCCTAGAGATCCTGGAGGAAACACCATACATATTCTCAAAATCTTTCTCAGATATCAAATATTTAATCATTCCTATTTGCTGTTTTGATGCTCTATTCATATAGGGTTAAAACTGACTGATGGGCTTGCATACCCTTTTAGAATATCCAATACATCTGTATTCACACTTTTAAAAACCAAAAAATGTGAAGTTAAAGGATGTATCATCCCTACCTTAAAGCCTTAACTCTGCCCCCAGATTTAAGAGCAGTGCAATTAATGGGAATATGTATGTATGCTTCAGCCACTGCACATGTCTGACATACCATCATCCCCCTGGCAACCCCTTGCCTCACTTGTCTTCTTGAATGCTCAGCTAATATTCTCTATGTTATAGGCAGCTGCTCTGATTGGCACAGATGTTAATTACACTAGGTAGTAACAGTACACACTCTGAAAAGAAGGGCCTCGGAGCTAAAAGAGAACTTAGTCGCCCACCACCACCACACTGCTGTGCTCAGTTATGTGTGTTGTGCAAGGAGAGAAGCAGAATAATCTCATCCATGTTCTTGAGGCTCGTAGCAGTCTCTAACATACCCGGTAATGGCAGAATAAATGGAGGGCACTGTAGAGTGGGAGATGTGGATGAAACGTTAATCTGGTGATCGCTAACCCTCCCATAAGTTCAAATTCTGGTTTTATCTGCCCTTGGTTAGCAAATTTCTTTTTCCTCATTTATGTACTACATTTCATGATGCTGCATGTTGTAAAGCTAGTTAAGTATTTTCATGGTGAGATACAGCATGAGGATAAAGACAATTAAAACGGCAAAGAAATGGGCTATTGCATACTTCAACTCTATTTGCTTTCCTTAAATTTAGCAACTGATATAACTGATATTCTGGGAGGGTTTAAAGTACTTCTTTCCTAGAACTTTTGACAGTGACTTTCCTTGTTACTCAAAAAACAAACAAACAAACAAACAAACAAAAAAAAATCACAGCTGTATGGTCATCAGAACTGTGAGGAGACAAGGAGACATCTGGAAGTTTCTCCTGAAAATCCCATTGCCATTCTATTGTAACACCCATTTACAGAATGCTGAAAAGGGCAGGATGTTCTTGCAGGACAGTGCTGATACTTGAATCTAGTTGGACATAGTACTTTTTAAGTCACACGCTTACTCCGACATCAGTAAGTCCAATGCTGTGATCTGTAGCAGAGCACCAGTCTTCCTGCACATAACCAAATGGCTGTCTCTGTGGGGCCACTTTGAATCCAGCTGCCTTGCAGATACAACCTGAACCTTGAGTTTTGAAAATTAAGACTGCCCCAGAAAGTCAATGAATATTAGCTACTGGATGTGAGCAATTGGAAACAGGTATATCAGTTTAGGATTGGATCCATCACTGAACTTCAAACATACATAGCAAAGAGAAAAGAAAGAATAATTCTTGGGTGTCACCTATCACTTTAGGCGTGCCATGAGAATCTCTTGCTCAAATGGTTCAGAGCACCATTTCTACTTTATATCTCAATAAGCATAAAGGTTTTCAGAACCCAGAAAATTTGTGGATTGTATGTTTCAGTGAAAAGGGTTTCATATGAGAGAGGGAATGTGTTTGATATCATTTTAATTAACTACATTAGATTCACTGTGTTCCAGAAAGTAAAATCAGAAATCAGTCTACTGCTGATGTTTAAACACATATTCCAAGTTGAGAGTGTCTGGACCAGGAAGCTGGTTCAGACCCATCTGCAAGCAAAGTTGCACACTGCTTTGTGAGCAATGAACAAGGATTCTCTGTACTCACAGGTAAGAAATTACCTGCTGGGGACTCTGCAGCAGCCATTCAGCCTTCCTCGCACACGGTTCTGTGGAGTACTGTAGCACCAAAGGTACTGTCTTTTCCATGATGTGCAACCTGAATATTTAAGGCTGTAAAAAGTCTCCAAGGATTTGTTACCAGACTCAAGTCATTATTCCTTTCCCCACTCAGCATGCAGCTTCAGAACTTTATGCTCTGCTTGTTCAGATCCTCTTTGCTGATGCAGTTAGATGGGGCATACTTTCTCTTTCCTTCTCCTACCAGCTGTAATTTCAAATACATCGAATATGACCCAGAGTTATTGTAATGGTGTACCGTTTGCTGGAATACTCCTCTAAGCTTCCTATCTTTTTGCATGATAGGAATCATATGGGTAGTCTTACACATCTGTGCCAAGCTCATATGAACTTGCACTTTTGTCAAAGTAGAAAAACAGTACTGCCATTACAGTTTTTAAAGTAAAATCATTGGCTTTGTTTACTATGGGAGAGCCTGCACTCAGAGTGCAAAATTTATATAGATAGAACTGGATATAGGATTCTTCTATTTCCAAAAATTAATTAGCAAAAATCTTTCCATCCACCTGAAGCACTGCTTTGCCAAGACATTTCTGATCAATAACCATACTTCTATACTATTCATAGAATCATAGAATGGTTTGGGTTGGAAGGGACCTTAAAGACCGTCTAGTTCCAACCCCCCTGCCGTGGGCAGGGACACCTCCCACTAGACCAGGTTGCCCAAAGCCCCATCCAACCTGGTCTTGAACACTGCCAGGGATGGGGCATCCACAACTTCTCTGGGTAACCTGTTCCAGTGCCTCACCACCTTCATAGTAAAGAATTTTTTTCTAATATCTAATCTAAATCTACCTTCTTTTAGTTTGAAGCCATTACCCCTTTTCTTATCACTATACTCCTTGATAAAGAGTCCCTTTCCAGCTTTCCTGAAGGCCCCCTCTAAGTACTGGAAGGCCACTGTAAGGTCTTCCCAGAGCCTTCTCTTCTCCAGGCTGAACAACCCCAGCTCTCTCAGCCTGTCTTCGTAGGAGAGGTGCTCCAGCCCTCTGATCATCCTCATGGCCCTCCTCTGGACCCACTCCAACAGGTCCGTGTCCTTCTTATGCTGAGGGCCCCAGAGCTGAATGCAGGACTCCAGGTGGGGTCTCATGAAAGCAGAGTAAAAGGGGAGAATCACCTCCCTTGACTTGCTGGTCATGCTTCTTTTGATGCAGTCCAGGATACAGTTGGCCTTCTGGGCTACAAGTGCACATTGCTGGCTTATGTCAAGCTTTTTGTCCCCCAGTACCCCCAAGTCCTTCTCTTCAGGGCTGCCCTCAATCCACTCATCGCCTAGCCTGTAGTCATGTCTGGAATTGCCCCAACCCAGGTGCAGGACCTTGCACTTGGCCTCGTTGAACTTCATGAGGTTCGAATGGGTCCACCTGTCAAGCCTGTCAAAGTCCCTCTGGATGGCATCCCTTCTCTCCAGTGTGTTGTCTGAAGACTTGCAGAGGGTGCACTCAATCCCACTGTCCATGTCACCGACAACGATGTTAAGTAGTGCTGGTCCCTGTTACCCTGTTTAGAACTATCACCATGCAACAGAATGCAGAAGAAGATAGGAAAAGGCCACTTAGGAGTTGAAGCAGACTCCAAAGTCCAGTCAGTACCTATCAAAAATTCATAGATAATAAGGTTTCAGCTCCACTTATAAAGAGTTTAAATTGTTTATCTCCATTTGATTGCCAGAAAAATCTCAATGTTCCTGTATTAAATATAGTTTATATATATATATTTAAATATATATTTTTTACTTTACTTTCCTGGGAGGGTTGTTCCAAAAACAGATCATCAGCTCTGACTAAGAAGTACTTGTTAATACCCCCATCATATGACAACATTTTTTTGAAATATTTGCATGCCATGTAGTTCAGAACACCCTCTTTTTTTCCAGGCAACAGCTAAAAATTTTACTGCAGTATGAGGAAATTTTAATCATTGTTAAAAGGTTCCCTAATGAGTATAATAAAGGACAATATTTTATTGATGTCAGCAACCAGCAGTTGACTTATATGGTACTACTTTTTAATCTTCTGGTTTCCTGTGTTCTTATATAGCTTTGCTTTTCTTAAAGCAAAATCTTCTGATGCATCTCAGCTGTGACTTAATAAGTTTACTAAGTGTTAAAGAAGTTAGTGCTGAAGTTGGTTATTGAAGTAAGTGCTGTCTCTATTGCATGATCAATTTTTCATGCATTTTCTCATCTTCATTTACTTTGGGAAGCCTTTCTTTGAAGCTGCCCAATAGCTCCCTTAGGCTGGCAACCCAAAGTCTCATTGTTCATGTCACAGTTACTTTTCCAAGTCATCAGCAGAAGGTCCAAAATCTGATTCACAGATAAAGATGACGTTCCAGGCTTAGATGCCCTGTCTGTTTGTCGTCTGCTTTGGTAACAGAAATTCAAGCATTGCTTTGTTATCATCTGATGCTATTCTTTCTTTAATATCTATAGAGGTACCTATGACGATATATCAGGATAGACTGGAAGACTACAAGGAGAAAGATAGTCTTTGAAAATTTGCAGAAAGATAGAATCAAGAAAGCTTTTTTTTTTCCTGAATACACACACACCATACAGAAAAGAGTTGTGGCTGGGTTTCTGATATGTTTACATTTCTGATTTACTGTATGACCTTGGGCAAGTCACTCATCCTTTTTGTGCCTGCTTCTGTATCTGCATTACAGAAATAATAACATTTTCTGCTTCACGTGGTTCTTCTGAGGCTTATTTAGTATTATCAATACTATGCTTCACAAAATAGTGGAATTACTGTAACAAATATGGCAATCTAGAATGACCATTGAGAATAACAGATTCAGAACCTGTTCTTATAGCAGTTCTTATTTCTGCCCCCACGATCCCAGCCATCTATCTGACTGAAAAAGCTCTTAAAGAGCTATATTATCAGTGAAAGGCAGTACTGTCAAAGCCCCAGGGTTGCTCTGGCCTCTAAATGCTATTGCAAGAACATAAAGGTGAGACAGACGCAAGACTGGATCAGCCCTCATTAACCGTGCAAGAGGGAATTAACAGTTCTGGAGAAAGTCTAATGCATTCACTGGCAGCTGTGGGTGGACTCGTTGCACAGCAGAACACAGCCCATTTAAAATTAAACTGCCCTCTCTAAAATTACACTGCTGAAATCCCGTTAGTTTTGACTACATCATTGTTTTCCATGATCGAAATCATGTTTGGGGCCACGTCATGCACATGGAAGGTGAAAGATGGAAAGGATGCAGGCATGAAGTTTTCCTACACAGAAATCCAGCAGTTTCTTGAAGTTTATTAGTGGACCTCCCAGGTCCTTGCAGAGACCAGGAGACTGCAAATTAACAGAAGTAATTAATTAATCACACAGAAGATTCTGGACTCAGTATTGGGGAAAGGAGAGGGTGACAATCCATGAGGTCAGAATCAAGCTCTAACGAGCCTTTCTGGCCTTAAACCCTGTGACTATTCAATTAGGCATGAGATCTTGTGTGCCAAAAGACCTTTTGTTGCAACCTCCGGTGCCGTAGCGTGGAGTTGCTCTGTGCGGGACTTCGTGCCAAGCCACAGACCTTGCCTGGGAAGTCTGGGCCTTAGTTAAATGCCGGGCAGTAGGGATCCTCTGGAGCTCAGCCCTGAAATGAGGGCAAGAAAGTGACAGCCCAGCATAACTGCAGCCGCTCTTCACTTCAGTGTTGCCTTTAAGGGCATTTTGTTTTGTCGTCTTAAATTACAATAAAATTATAGTCAGTTGGGTAAATCCAAGGCCTGTGTTGTTCTTCACTGGCTTCTGCCACTCACAGATTTTTCTCTCATTGAATCTTATGGACATCTTTGCTTATTCGAAAATGCTTGAACTCTATAATGTTCAACTGAAAGGGGGACATTTCTTGTTTAAAAAAAATGCTAATTTTTTATATCCGTTTACTCTTTAACCTTCCTCACAACTCTCCTTCAAAATGATCGCTTTTTAAGTGATTCATTTGCTATGAGAAGATGCTAACACTAGGACAGTGCAAAAATAAATATCAGAAAAGAGCAAGCAAAAGGGAATGTGTCACATACTGACTACAGGGAAACAGTGCAAAACATCTAATCACAGCAGTGCCAGGAAACTTGAACCTGTCCAAAAAGATCCAGTGCTCTCAATGTTTAATTGCTGTTGATGGCTGCTGGTCAGTCATGCATGACAATGTGTGTGTCACGCTGCTTCCTGCCTATGTTCATTCCTGTCAGCCTTCACTCCAGGTGATGAGTACTGCTCCTCTGACCATAGTAGAGAGAGAAAGAAAAACAGAACCCTCACAGACACAAAGCAACATGTACCCAAATAACCCAAGCCACAGGAACAGAGCACCAAAAATGGACAGCAAAGGCCAGCTTTTATCAACATTTCTACCCCTCTTCATTTATGCTAAAAAAAAAAAAAAAGAAAAAAATTGTGTAGCATTGCGACCAATGGTATTCCAACTGGCAAGATTCAAGTCTCCTGTTTGCTTGATTATATGTTTGAACACATGCTTGGGGCTGCATGGAGCAATTTGAATTACAATCGAGTAGCAATGAACATTATAATTTTTGGTGAACTGGAGCTTTAAAAACCTCCTCCTTGAGCTAATGAGAAAGAGAGATAGTGGGAAATGTAGGAGATACGACTTAAAAAGGTCTAGAAATTGTATAACAGCTTTCCGCCGTTTTCTTAAAGTGACTATTTAATGGTTTATGTATCTGGGCCCAGATTCAGCAAAGCACTTAAGCATGCATTTAACTTTAAGTATGTGAATGATCTCATCCTTATTCAGCAAAACCCTTAAATAAATGCTTAATTTTAAGCCTAAGCTTAGCTGCTTTGCTACAGCAGGTCCTCGTTGCATACTTCTGTATCCTGTTATGTTGGTAATATAATTAGAAATGCTCCTCTTTTACCTCCCTTGTACCCTTTACCTCCCACTGTCCTTGTTTCAAAATAAAGATCATTAATCCACAATTATTAAACTTCATTCTGCTTTGGACAAAACTGATGTCTGAGAGTCAATAAATGTCTTAAACATCCAGAACTTACCTGCTCATTCACATTCCATTTCAGATCCACCGGCGATCTAAGTCAATGGGAGACCTGCCATTGTCTTCAGCCGGAGCCAGATCAGACTCTCAGTCAATACCAAGCTCTGAATCCATTGCAGTAATACCTGAACTGAGTTGTGTAAGAATGGGAGAGCCAATGTGGCAGGGAGTTTCTGCAACAAAAGCACAAGAAAGAAAAGCCTTAGCTGTTTCAAAATTGGTCTGACTTCAGCTGCAGTCAGGATACTTGGAGGAAGGAACTGAAGCATCATTTCTGGATCACCAAATTTTAAGTAATTAGAACACAGAACATGATGCTAGTTTTGATGATCTAATTGTTTTGTGGTCATTTTTTTATTCTGTCTGTGTACTGCCTTCATTTTTCTTTCCAATAAGTTGGGAATGAAGGTAGAATGCAAAGCAGGGAAAAGAGGATATTTCATATGACACTTCAGGCTCATTTGATGATATTCCTATTGCAATTAGCACCCTTTTCACCCTCCATATCTACAAACACACCAGTGACAGCCAGAAAAGCAGTTCAGTTTCACTGATATTAAGGATGAGAATCAGGTTTAAGCAATAATACAGAGAAACACAAAACCATTGGAAACGTTGTCTGAGGGCTCTTGATCTACCACTTTATCTTTTCTGAATCAGCTTTTGCTAGCTTTAAGATTCAGAGCAACTTGACATCCTCTTACATTACTGAGGAGAGTCTGTGGGTTTTAAAATTATTATTATTACTAGTACTAGTACTACTACTAAAGAGATGATATGGACTAGGAGAGTAATAGGTGTACAAGAAAGAATAACTCTACTTGATTTATGTTATTTAACATATGCTCTCATTCTTTTTTACCACAGATTGAAAAGTGGTTGCAAAATAACTCTATAAAGAAGTCCTGAGGCACATTCAAGTGTCACATTATCTATGTTCTGAAGTGCTGTGGGAGGAAGATAAAAACATAAATAAGTAGTTTTGCAAGAACAGAACTAATGATGTTCCATTTCCTACTGCTTTGTGTCTCATAATTAATTGTGAACTACAGTTGAAGCTTTTCCCAGGGGTGGGACACATATGGTCCATCTCTCACACTCTCGGATATATATAGATATATATTCTGTGTGGATTCTTTATGGTTAATAATGCATGAACTCACTCTGTGTTCTTGTCATTAGGCAGGGTTCTTACTGGGTGTTTCTTCTTCACCATCCTCCTCCATCCATCCATCCATCCATCCATCCATCCTTCCACAAAAAGGAAGGTTCTTTTTTTTTAATCTTAAAGATTTCTGTTCTGTCAAATTTGTCTGAAATCATCAAACAGATTAAAACCTGATCTGTTTTAAACGCACACATGCATATACACAAACGTGCAAGCTGTGTGATTGAATAAGCCTATGTCTTTATGAAAGGTGACTCCAAACTGTGTAAAATATCTGTAGTATTTCTTTTTGTAACATTTAAAAGCAATGGGAAAATACCATCACTTAATATCTTGCCCTCTTTAGGCATCTACTGCTATAAAAATGAAGTCTCCACAACTCTTGAGAACTGCAATATAGATAAGCCAAATGTCTTTACAAAAGGCTGACAAGATCACTGCCAGTATGGGAATACATCATGGAAGCTCAGTCTATTAAGTTCAGGTTTTAAGTGCGTTATAGATTCTAAAGAAAAGCTCAGACCACAGTGATATACACGGTGGCACTGAAGAACTTTGTCTTACACACGTTCTTTTCTTTCTCATCCTCAGGGATATTAATGATTTAAAGCATTATAAAGCACTGTTCCTACTTATCATGATTTTTGAAAAACAGAACTGTGAAAACTGGGTTGTCGAAGCATAGGAAACAGAACCAGTTTTGAGTGCAGTTTATATAATGTCTGTGTTTAAAAAAGGAAGCAGCAAATTGCTTGGAACTTGGCCTCAAAAAAGATAGCCAAAAAAGCTCATGTAAAATTAATAAGCAGCCTTTCTTTTAACTTTAAATGCAACCAAAGTCCAAATGCTGGACTAAATACATTCCGTGTACAGACAGAATTTTCATAAATCAGCCATAGTTATCCTTATCCTTTGTGCTTTGTAACCGTTAGCCATACACTTTATTGAACATAATGTTTCCTAAGATCCCCAGTGGCTTCAGTATTAATCTGAATTTTGTGATGCTACTGTCAAGTTTAAATTACAGATCAGACCACAAATTCATTAGAAAATATACTGCTCTATTCTGTGCTTTACCTTTCTTAATTTTGTATTTTTGCAAATATTTTGCTGTTTGCTTTTGCAAAAGTCTGATCTCTATGATGTGGCAATGTGCTGAACTTATTTTAGGAAGTGTTGAAAAAAAAGAAAATATCTTAATCTAATCCATAAATCTAACAAAAATTGGATTTTTGATGTCATATATTTATAAAAATTACATCCTGCATTTTATTTATTTATTTAGTTAGTTATTTATGTAAAGGATGCAAGCTTAATTCTCTTAAATACCAGGGGGCAAGTATAAGCTGTCCAGAGGAAAGCATAGCATGGCCAGACAAAATGATAGCTCTCTCACACTGCTCTGTCATTGCAACTAAGCACTGACATGAAAGCCTTAAGGGCATGGTAAAAAGGACTGCCCTCCAGTGTGCTGAGAGGAAACTTCAGCATCCTTGCTTTTTCATATTTTTTTTTGTATAAAAACTGACAGATGTGTCAAAGGTGTGATAGCTTCGTGAATAAGTAATAAGTCCTGACAAGTTGGACCTTATCATTCCCTTCTGCCTAAGGTGAGGAAGGAGCCTGGGGTAATAGCAGGGGCAACTGAAAAGCCCTGGATCGGACTTGCAGGATGGCTCGCTTCATTTGTCTGTGCTCCTGCTGGTACGAAATGGATTTGACAACAAATCTGATCAAATTCATCCCTGGTGTAATTTCAGAGGGGTCAGTGGTGTTACACCACGGAAAGTATTGGTCCCTTCTGTTTATTTAGGGGAGACTACAGTAGCTTTGGAATAAAAACAGTTCACTGAAGCAATAAGCTTCCTTATCCTCAGCAGAGCAGTACAGATACTTTACAATAAGGGCAGTGGTTATCAGAATAATGTACAAGTACTTGTCAAAACTTGTGTTTCAACATGGCTCACAGAGGCAGGAAGGTGCAATTAGCGCTCAGCCACCATGACCCTTCGATGTCTTGCTCAACACTGCGGGATCAACCAAACAAAACAAATGTGCTGAAAAACAAAACAGACCTCTCCAAACAAAATCAAACCAGGATTCTTTTCTTCGTAAAATGGATAGCAGGGTCATATTACAGGAGACTTACATTCAAATGGAGAAAAAAAGGACTAAAATATTTGTGTGTGAATTGAAAGTTTTGCCCTTCTGTGGGGACAGCAAAGCTTAGTCTGAAAATACATACACTTGCAAAGATCACCAGCACAATGAGGAACCCAAAGATCCCCACCACAATGAGAAACATGCATGAGATGTTTTAGTAAACAGGAATTCCACATAGAAGGGAGCAATATCCAAATCAGAACACAGAAATATTTTCACATTTGTACCAATAAAAGATCATATACTATAACTACACAAAAAAGCTTTTCACAAAAACTTTCATGAGAAGGAAATAAAACAGTATGGAAATTACAGTTACAGCTGAGTAACTTAACATGATCAGCTCTCAAACTTGGGAAAAAGAAGTGAAATGATAACACTACTTATTAGATTCACTTATCAATATATTTTTTCCACTGAGACGTGCAGTAAATCACAGAAATCTAATGTAACATTTCAGATAATGAGGAAAAGAAAAAGGTCAGGTTAAACATATTATACATGCAGTCTTTGTAGGCCATGTAGACAAAGGGTGAGAGAAAAGGATACAGCACAAGCCATGTGCTGTGCAACAGCAGGCAAATGACATGGACTTTGCAGGTATTGAGTAGAAGGAAGACACACAACCTCAAGGACAGAGGAAAACTGGAATATGTGGATAGCAAAAAATGGAGAAGCACAAGGAGGGACTGCAGTAATGGCATGGTGGTGAAGGACATCTGTGGAAGAAGTCAGGAGAAGGTCAGCAGCAAGAGCCAGGCAACACAGAGCCCGTTTTCCCGAATGTAGGGAAGCTGGAAGTGGTTTTTTTGCAGAAGAATATACATGTGATGGGGCACAGAGATCTGAAATACCCCTCAATGAGACCAGACGAGCACTGGTTCATGGTGTTTGACATTTTCTACATTTCCCAGACTTGTTCGATTTATGGGGGGCCCCCTTCCCGTATTTTTTAAATTGTTTCGATGTTGTGTTCCCTCTACTTTTTCTCCTAAGGCCTGAAATGCGATGCCTGCTATGAACACTGTCTTTTTTTGACATTTTCACTCCGTGACAATGCTGCAAGCTAGCCTTGAATTTTAAAGAGTGGCACGCATGCACACACTCAAGCACTCCCACTCTGATGCTGTCATTCTCATCAAACATCTGGAAGTCTGTTTGCCAGAGTGCTGCCGCCAAATGCTACTGCATCATCCAGGCAGAATTTTGCTTCCCCTACAGGGTAAGCAAGAAGAGCTCAAGAGCAGATTTACAGCTGTTGATGTGGCAGCACAGAAGTCTCATGCTGTAGCTCAGAGCTCCTTATTTATGGTTTTAGCACTCGGAGGAATTTGGTTAGAGAACAGATTGGCTATGGACATCCAAACCCTTCTTGTGGCCTGAAGAATCCTTCCTTTTCCTTTTATTTCAAACTTTTTTACTATCCAGCCTTTCATAACTCTGGCCAAACACAGATGGCTGTAATTCCCTCAGACTCTGAAGACAGCATCGGTCTTGGTATGGAGAACTTGCTGTGTGAAGTGCCATAAGATTTCATCTTTCTCACCCATGGGGAGAAGAGAGAGAGGATCAGACTTCAAGGCATCCGAGTACCTAAATCCCATGCACTCACTAAAGAACTCTCTGCCCTGGAGGAAATCCCATACACTTCAGGCAAGACACATGAAACACTGGTAATAAATACTACCTTCTCTTAGTTCAGGTCCTAAGAATGAGTCCTTTGTCCTGTTACCCTGCCCTTCTCCCCGTGCCTAAAAATTCACTAGGGAAATGGGGAGTGGGTGGTGAGGAGGGGGCATTAAGGCTTTGAAGTAAAACAATGAGGGAAGATACGCAGGGAGAAGAGAGAGAAACAGACTTTATTCAGTCCAAAAGCTGTTTCTATTCAGTTCCTGATAGTGGGTAGAGAAGCAGAGGAAGAGCAATGGGAAATGAACAGCACCACAGCAAGATAACAACAAGCCACCTACAGAGGCAGAGAAGAACAGCAAATGACAAGAAAAAGCCTGTCTTGAGCTCCCGACAATGCTAGGGTCAGCATCCAGGAATCCCAGTGCAAAACCAAGACACAGCTGTTATCTTCCTAGCCTAAATAGCTTAACAGAAAATTTACATCCTGGCTAAGACATTCAGCATGTTGGTGTGCAAATCAGAAATACCTGATTTCTAAAGGATTTTCCAAAAAAGGAGCAACGCTCGCACAACAGGAGACACGAAGGCATTTGATAGCACAGCACGAAACAGGGAGCTGACTATTCTGTCTCTATTAGGGACAGCTGGAAGTTAAAGTAAGTGGGCTATTGAGAACAATGGGTTGGAGCCAACGGAAAGGCAACATCCCAACATTTCAATTTAAAGGTCTCTCATCTATGGAAAATTATTGCCATGGGGCTTTGTTTCAGGTCAGGACACTGGAGAAAGAGCATTTAGAAAGCATGACAGTCCATTTAGCAAGCATCCCTCAGCCATGAGCACAGATTCCTTCAACAAATGCTTGGTTGTGTGTGCACGTAATCTTCATCCAACTTGTAGGAAAAGCACTACTAAAAGGTGAGGAGTTTTTCA
>VXAL01011821.1:91023-129693 GCA_013399475.1 Chauna torquata
TTGACCACCTTCTTCTTTTAAGTAACACATGAGACAAAAAAACAACAACAACAACACCCAAACAAACAAAAAAAACCCAAAAAATACATTAAAATATAACATATTATATAATACATACAAAGTACAAAACAAAAGGTAAATCCAGGCCCGTAGGGGCAGAGCATGCAGTAATGGAGTCATACTTCTGCATGTTTGCCCCAAGCTTGATCATGTCAGCCTCTTCTCCTGTTGTCCTTTTCCCTGTCCAGCTCTTCTCTGCTTTCGATTCCTTCTCTTAGTCCCATTCTTCTCACATAATCAGTTCCAGNAGTTCCTGGTCCATAAAACATATTTTCCTCAAATTGGATTAAATTATTTTAAGTCAACTGCAGATTATATGTATATAGAATTTCAGCCTCTGAGAAAAATATGTGACATGAGAAGTTTCTGCATATGTGTAATTTTGAGGGATTTCTATACAACAGGAAAATGTAATTACAAGGAAGACTGCAAGTTCATCCTAGAAGGTGACAGTCAACAATATTGCCATATCCACTGAGCAATGCTGCAACATAGCACTGACACTATCAGCCCTTTCTTTGTATTTGCAGGCATAGGAATTTTGCAGTGCATCCAGTCAAATTCCCTACCCCGCTCCCTGAAAAAAAACCAAGCACCCTCCACCTCCCCACCCAGTCCTTTCTTCTTCCTTTCAGAAAAGCTTCTTAAAAAAAAAAAACCATGTGAAATTGGCATGGGGAAGGAAAAACAGAAAAGAAGCTTTCAGATCCCAGCAGCTGTTAAAAAGCTTTTAGATTATCATACTATGTCTCTCGCTCAAATCTTCCCGCTCCGAGACTGACAAGCACCATAGCTCCCACAGGAACAAGGCAAGAAAAAAAAAAAAAGAGTCCCAGATCCATGCAATATCCTGCCAATGATTCAGCCACACATCGTTCTGGACCTTCTGCCCATGTCCCAATAAGCGTGGAGGATTTAAGGCTGTTGAGCCTGAAGTGGTAATTCTCCGGTTAAACCTGGTGTTGTTTTGATGTTCCTCCTCCAGCACTGTGAATGAAAAGAGCAGCTCCAGCAGTGGCAGTATTTACACATTACAGTGCACTGTACTTATATACTTCAGAGGAGGAGTAATACGCAATAACAGTGTGATGCTGTTATTATGAAAATGATGATTAATACACAGCTGTAAGTTACGCTAGTCTAAATGTGGAGCTCCACTGCAGCTTCGTCTGTCAGAAAACTAATTCTGAAAGAGGGAGTTTCCTTAGATAGTTTTTAGAAAGAAACATGAAAAAAATAATGCTTTGGTACATAGTTACAATCTTTTCTGAACAATGTGTTGCAATGTTCCATTTCAATACGACTGCTGGCTTTGGATAAATGCAATGGCATGCATTAATAAATACATAACATTGCATTTGTTTTTTGCCTTTGTTTAAAGATGACCTGAAAGGATATCCTGTTTTGGGGCAGATCGTGAATTTTTGAAGGGTGGCCTATGGCCTTCTTTCAAAGCACTATCATTAAAGAAATTTTTCTCTAGCTAGGTTCAAGTACTTCCAAGTTCTTTATGCTGCTCCTCACTTTTAAACAAAGTGGAGGCTGACATGGGAGGATACAATTTGCTCCACACCTTGCAGTATGTGCTTACATAGGATTTAGTATGAAATCATGGGTAACAGCTCACTGTACTATCCTAACAAAGATAACAGTATTTGTATTATTGGTGTAAAACAATAATAAAATAACAGTACAAAAGGATAACTGATTATTTTAGAATTAATTCAGTTGAGATTTAGCTGTGAAACTGATGTAGTCAGTAACAACATTTTACTGAAGGTATGAGCAGATTAACCACCTGTGGTAGACGGACTTTTCCCTTCCCTAGTCTCAGCTTTCTACAGCAAAACTTATTTGGCATACTGTTTGGATTTCTAGTTTTGCTTTCTCCTCAACAAAAGTCCAAAGCTGCTTAAAACTCTTACTCACCTAGAAACCTAGAAATGTCTATCGAAATTAGCAACTGAGCTAAGTAGTCTGGGGGTATGATTTACATTTATGGCACTTTAAGACTCCTTTACACTTCCTGAGCAGTGGAAAGGTAGGTCAGCAAAAATGTGAATCAGGCATTAGGACTATGCTATTTATAAAACAATATAAAATCAAATGCAAATATATTAAAATGGTAGGGAAAAAAGGTATTTATATCCACGTCCTACTGCCTTCTTATTCTTATGTCACAAAACCCCTTTCTTTTCTGAATAGAAGAGAGGTTTCACAGTATAGTAAAAATTGCATTTTTGAAAAGAATTGTTTTATAAAAAAGTTGAATTAAAAATTGCAGAGCCATACTGTAATAGCATTAAGACACTCCTGGGCATGTTTTAATGGTCCATTAATACACGCCTCAGGTGGCTGAATGCATGAGGCTGCACATCTACAGCATGTATTAATGAACCACTGAAACATGCCCCATCATGTGTTAATACTATATTACAATGGTGCACTACCTGGGAAGCCTCAGAAATACTTTCCGAAAAAACAAAGAAGAACGCTTTAGATCTTCGGAAAATACTACAAATAATTGCCCATGTGTCCATGTCTGTTGTATTGTTCAGGTATTTAATAAATACCAAAACAGTGTTACAACAATAAACACTATAATACCCATAAAAAATGATCTGTTATTAAATATCTAAGTGCACCCTGAACTACGTTAGGCTTCTCATATGTATGCAGAACGATGAATCCCTGCCTTAAAGAACTTATAGGTAAATACGGTATAAATAAAGAAAGGTTATAAATGAAGAAGTTCAGTAAGAGATGCTTATGTATTTCTACTCTACTATAATCCTTCTCTCTTTCTTATCTTTAACCCATGCTTGTTTTACCAACTGTAACCTTTTTTTTTTCTTTTCTAATAAGAATTTTAAAATATGTGATGTCGTGAGTCTTGATTACCTTGAGCAGAATGCTGTACATCCTCATTAGAAAGAACTTCAGGTATTTTTAACTCAGAAGGGCCTTTTAAGAAGTCTTATGCATGGGTAAGCCTCTTGAGAAAAATACTTAAGCATATACTAAAATATATTCCCACTCAGCAAAGCATTAAAGTTTCTCTGGGATCTTAAATTCCATTGAGCTCAAGTGGAAATTACACATACCTAAAGATAAGCTCACGTGTAAGCTCTTTGCTGAAAGAAGATGCAGTTATGATGCAGACCCAGAGCAGTCTGTAAAGCTGCCTTTTACATGACGCCATATAATGCTACACATTAAGGTGCTAGGAAAAACAATTTTGCACAATTTAGGAAGGAAGATGTTTTTAAAATATAGTTTACTTACCTTATTAAAGGTGTATTTGATATGCTTAAAATTGTTTCTTCATTTGGTATCTCTTGTTGTTTTGACAACAAATAATATAATTGAAGAGAAAATGTACAATTACTGTAAAGACTTACGTTCCCCCTCTCCTGCCTATTGTGGCTATGGTATTTTATTTCACTGAGAAGCCTCTTTAAAAAAAAAAAAAAGGTATTAAAAACTGGATTGAATTCAATACTACTAAAAAAAAAAAGAATAAAATGTGCCTTGCAGGAGATATGAGTATCTACTTACTAGGCAGGCTTCTGTTTTAGTCCTTTACCATCAGATTACACAATTCCAAAATTACAGTGAATTGTCACCAAGTGGAGGTCTTTACATTTCTTCTGTATTCTTCTCTTACTCCGTAAGCGTAGTTGAAAAGTACCCAAAAGGTTTAAATAATAAAGAAAATTAAACAAAGCAAGATTGGGTAACTTCTGGAAGTTTTGCTTTAGTCAAACCAAGTTCATCACAAGAAATCCAGGGGAAATTTGAAGTTCTGTGATAGACAGAAGGTCGGGTGCTATAATCTAATGCTGCCTTCTGGCAATGAATCTTCTTCCTGATTAATAAGTAATTTTTTTCTTCCGATTCAGCAAAGATGCGAGCTGTGTTACTTTGCTACTAACAATGCTCACACTATTAGACAGATGTCCATCTGCCTTCTGCTGCAGTGTCTGAACCATACAACAGGTAAGGAGGAGTCCAGTCTATTTTCAGATATTCAACACTTTGGGCCCTGAAACAAGTTTTAGTAAACATGTCCCTTCTCAGTGCTACTTGGAAAATCACTGTCTGTTGTGGTTTCAGATGCTCTGAGAGAGATGATTTTCCAATCACAACTAATGTCCTGCAAAATATGTATCACAACTAGATTGTAAATGATAAAGAAGACAACGTAGACAAAATTTCTAGGTCCATCTTCTGGCATTTATCCCACAGTTAATTAGACATACTAAAATCCAGACCAAGTTTTAATTTTTTCAGACACACTGATATGTCACGATCAGGACTGCATTTCCCCTTTTCTCCATACCCAGGAGATGCAGGCCTATATTCACAAGGACCACGCCAGAAAGCCTCTACCTTTCTTACCAGCGGTTTCATGGAAAGCATGAGCAATGTTTTCCATGAAAGCTAATGCATTTCCATGAGCAAATTCTTCAGCCCCATGAAATCACACAGAATCACAGAATCGTCTAGGTTGGAAGAGACCTCCAAGATCATCTAGTCCAACCTCTGTCCTAACACTAACAAGACCTCCACTAAACCATATCACTAAGGGCTACATCTAAAAATGGCCCTGAGGCCTTTGTGGTTGCCCCAGTTTGTAAGTGGGTGTACACCTGGATATCCATTAGCCAAAAAGCCCAAGTGCTGGCAGCCTCCCTCATCTCCTTTGGGGGTAGGTGCACGCTAAGTGTGAGACAGCTCTTTCAGAAGAGTCCGCAGATTTGTGCTGCTGATTCAGGCCAATTCCTATTTCTCCTTGACTAAAAGGGCTCTCTGTCTTCAGATACATTTCTCATTTCTGTATAAGACACCTTCACTTGTTTGCTTTCTTCTGAAAATTCCCCCCCCCCTGCTTTGTTTTTGGGGCTCTCTTGTTGGCCAGTTATACTCTCCATTGTTTGTTCTCTGTCTATATGTAATTTTTCTCTTTGGAAGAACTTTTCCTGTTTCTGAAACCAGTGCTGGCCCCTTACCAAAAATAGCAGATGTCAGAGTCTTGTGATTTGGTTCACGTCATCAAAATAAAAGAGCAGTGGTATTGAGTCTGGTGATATGATAAGTTTTCCTGCTATAAATAGGATCCACACATTAAGGAAATGCTACCTTAATGAGTTAAACTAAGCCAAGAATGAAAAGAATTGTGTATTTGGAGTTTTTGCTGCAGAGTTGTGAAATGGTGATACAGAATTAAGATGCACATACCTCCAAAAGAGCACCAATATGAAAATTCAAATGAACGTAGTTATAGGCATATCCCAAGCATATAGACATATAGAGAAAATTAAAGTCGCCAAGAAAAACTTCCTGACATTGAAATGCATTAAGCTTTCAGACCATCTCTCAAGGGAACAGAAAAGCCCATCACTTGAAATGTTTAACACTAGACTAGGGAAAACACTAGAAAAATATACTATAGGGAACAACTTGTTATTGGCAGAAAGATGGACTGAATGCTGTAAAAGGGATTTTCTGTCTCTAATGTTTACTTTTTATGATGGTCATTTATGTTTTTCCTTCATTATAGGTAGAGAAAAATCTATAGAAGTTATTGGCTCTGGCACAGCATATTAATTTCTACAGAGCAATGTTCTTGGTGCTCTCTAGCAAGCTTTAGCTCTACTTCTTGCATTTTTCAACATACGTTGGGAGTTTTTTTTATTACACCAGGTAAAACCTTCACAGCACTGAATGAATGTTCCCCTCTCTTCTCTGCAGCCTTCCCAGCAAGTATGCAAAACACTCAGGAAATAATAACCATCTAAAATCTCCAGATTTGGGTTTAGCTGGGGGGAGGAAGAAACTGATGTCAGAGGTTTAAGGGGAGAAGTAAAGCAGCAGAGACATAAATGAAGCATACAAAACTTGAGAAAGGGAAGGAGAAAGATGTTTGGAGTTGGGAAAGTGGGAATTGCATACATCCACAACAGGAGATGGCTTGCAGCTCCTTGGAAATCACCTCGAGCCAAGTTGGCTGAGAGTGGCGTTGTGTGACATCAATCTCTGCCTTGGCAACTCCAGCTTTTCAGGACAAAATTTCCTGTATCAGTGATGAGTTGCATTCAGGATACAAACTTCATAGTTACGAGTACAGGGAAAAGCAAAGAGGGAAGAAGTAAGGGTAGAGCTATACCTGGTGATGGCTCCTTATTGCGCTGGCATAGTGCGATTGGTCAGGGTGAAAATGACAGGTGTTATCAAATGAAGGCAAACACAAATCATTCTATTTTCTGTATGTAAAAACAAGGTTCATTTATAACATTCAAACTCTTTTCCCAAGAATCCTTAGAGCAGCAAAGTTGTAATACCAACCTCAAATTTTAAATAACATAACGAGACTGAATATGCTGAAGGTTATTTCTCCCCGCCCCCTCACTGCAGACCACCAGAAGCCTGGGCTGGGTTTCGAGCAGCAGCACTATCAGAGGGATGTGCTGAGGACGAGGCCGTGTTGTGTTACCCCACCGGGGACACCGTGACAATGCAGCTGAAAGGCACCTATTCTACCGCAGACAGAACAGGGACAAGGAACAGTTTCCACAGATATGGGCCTCTCATTTTTGCCAAGCAGCCTGAGTCTCCCTGCCTGGCTGCTGAGCAAAGGGTATGATTAATGAAAAGATGTCAGGATGATAATCCTTACTATCAGGAAATCCTGGACAAGGATTTTTTTTTCTTGGCAAATCGGGGGGTGGTAGGAAAAGAATAATAAAGCAAAAAGGAAACAAGCAAAAGGGAAAGGTTTTGAACAGAGAAAACATGAATTTCATATATATATACACATACATATGTGTATGTATATATATATAAATATACACACACACAAAAAAAATACAACCTCCCCTCTGCCCACCCTCTTTAATGTTTCTCTGGTGGAGTAATAAGATACCTTCAGCGTTATAAATAGCAGCACAGATGTTGACAGAAAAATGCTCCCTTAATTACCATACAAACTGCTTTACTTGAGTGAACCGTTTAAAGCGGCCTCCAAAGGAAGTTCACCCAAGCAATTCCACAGATTACAGCTAATGAACAATATTTCCTCGCTCCTATTTAGTGCTCATTAAAATGTAAAAGCCTTTCATTTTCAACAGGCACACAATAAATAATTCCTCTCTCCCTCTCTCTGCTGCCTCTGAGCATCCAGAATGGAAGCAGGGAGGGGAAGGGACTGGTAGGGGAAGGGGGGGGGCTGCAGGAGGCAAATAAGTGGTTTGGAGAACAGCAGCCAATTCATTAAAATCTCTGGAAGCAGCAGCCGCTTGTTGTGAAAGGTGATGTCCGTGTTTGGAGCCGAGCAGACAGCTCGTGCTGGCCAGACTGCGCTGTCGGGAGAGGGACTGAGAAGAGCTGCCGCCAGGACCAGGGGGGACAAAAATGATGCGCGGGCTCAGACAGAGGCAATGCGAATGACTGAGAGAGGGCAAAAGACGAAAGCGCAGTGAGGAAAAACAGCTCAGACTGAGGTTGGTTTGAACCTTGCTTAAGATTTCTTGCTGGCTTCAGCCTTACAAATACCCATTGCACTTGGCCCCTTTTGAGCTCACTTGCACTCCTACTAAGCTGGAGAGGACACCTGTAGGTTTGCTTTGTTCCTTAGCTATGGCGGTGAAGTGTTGCACAGGGCTAGCCACACATACTGTGCCTTGCTGACAAACAGGGTGCTAGAAGACTGAAGGTCAGAGGGGTCAGTGCATGTTCAGCTGTCACAAGGCGAAAGAGACAAGGTCTATCTGCTCTGCATCCCCAGCCCACTAGGATTTTAGCATTATTAACAAAATAAAAATTTTATACATCAATCAAATCATGAACCAGACCCTCAGCAAGAAAAAAAAAGGCCACACATTTTGTGTTATTATTTTAAGTACTACTCAAACATTAAGTGGATGGATGGGAAAGGCAGAGGTACCAGCTGGAACCAAGTTAATCAGCGCACCTATCTGCTCACAGGCACATGGGACAGGGTAGCAATATCTGCTGGTTTACACAGGAGTAGTTCTCTCCAGGAAAAAAAAGCAAGAGATCAGAAAAGAAAAGTTAGCAAGACACTGAGATGGTATGCAGATACCTGTTTGAAAACTGCAGCGAAGAAAGCCTGTGTTCATCCACGCTAAAGATGGATGGGAAAAAGTGTGTTAATGAAACACAATGCTGATGTTAAGCTGGGATTCACCACAGAACACAGCTGAAAGAATACAGAAAACAGGCTTTAGCAGGCTGTAATTACAGACAGAAACATGAGTCTCTTGATTCCCACATCTGCTGAAAAAAAAGCCGTATCCTTCACAATGTTTTGGTTCACTGCTATGGTGTTTTTGGTTTTTTTTTTGAATTTTTGTACTCCATTCCCCAAACCTCTATGAGAGGTTGCCTTTGAGAGGCAGAGAGGCTGCACAACCTGCTCTATCGCTCCAGGCGCCTGCCTTCATCCCAGCCCTGCTGCTGAAGCGGGGAGCCCAGCGAACCCCTGTGTGGCTCTGCCCAGGAGGAGGCAGCTGCCTGCTAACAGTGACACATTCCCAGGGGGGCTGGATAACTGGGCCGCCTGAGCAAAAACCCTGATATTAGCCTCCCTGAACAGAGGGAAAAATCCAAGTAGGAAAAAAACCATCAGAGCTTTTTCCTGTCTTTAATTTCAAGGTTTAAAGAATTGACAACTGTATTTCCCGTGGTGATGCTGGCGGACCCTGTACCTGAGCCACAAATAAGGCTGTGTGCGGTATTCAATCATCAGAAAAGAAAAAAGAAAGTGATGAACTAAGATCTTATATTAACCTAAGCCTCAGACTTAGATAAACTTGTGGGGAATATCACTTTGTGGTGACTTTATCTTTATTAAACTTGTGTGTGAGGAAGAGGCAATCTTGCAGCTTGCAGGGGCTGTGTGACCAGTGGAAGCCCTCTGGCTGCATTGCTGCAAAGCATCCTTCTTGTAGAAAAATAAAACCATGGCACACAAGTGCAATGGAATTTCTACATCAAGATAATAACTGTAACAGGGTATTTTATTTGAGAAAAGTATTAGCAATTAATTACTGCAGAAAGAGGGCAGAGGAACTACAAAGCAGATTCTAGTTCTGCTCGTGTCCCGAGCTCCTTCGGAAGAGGTGATGCCCTGATCCCACCGTGCATTCCCGCCAACTTAAGGGGCCAGGGGCTGGTGTATGTGCAGGAGTGGATGGTGGGACCTCATATCTTGCCCTCACATTGGGGTGAAGCTGCCAGCTCTAGTAAAGAAGTAAGTTTACTAGCAGTGCAATATTATTGATGCTTTCAACACTCTGTACTTGTCTTTTAACTAAGGTCATTTGAAAATGGTCTTCAACACCCATCTCATTTGCTTTTTTATGCTTGCCAATTTAGTGTTGTATTCACAGTGATTAATTAGTTTGTGGTGAAGGTTTATTAGGTAATCTTCCTGTCAATCAAAAATCACTGAGGTTTCAGAGCAGAGCAAAGAACACCCAGAGATTTTATAAAGATAAAGAACTGATGTTGTTGCCGTTGTGTATGAAAAGTTGGAGCTTAGCCTTGACATGTGACCAGGTATAAAAGACTTTAAAGCATGTTTACTTATACTCAACCACAACGGCAGTCTGGATTCCCTCAGACTTTATTTATATGTTCAATAAGAATATAGAAATCCCCTTACCTTCTATGTCTACAGCCTGCATTTGAAGTCTGATTAACTTGTAGGGCTATTTTGGCTGTGATTGTAGACTTTACCAAAAAGAACCCTTGTAGATATCTACCTGACTTCTTTATGCATGTTTTTACTGATCTTCTATATGACTTCCAGCATTGTATGGGAATTTACTGCAATCTGTTCCACTCTGTTTTCTACTTACGAGCTTTCTTATTGATGGATGTACCTCAAAAAAAAAAAAAAGGCTTAAAATTGCAAGAATCTTCCTCTCCTTTTAGACAGTTAACTTAACTAACCTCCATGAACTTGGTGTTTTCCAGAAGATCTTGAACTTACTGTGAAAAATACAGCAAAGGTAAATGGCTTTCTTGACCAGAAAAGGTATTACATTTAAGAGGCTGGGGAGAGGACTTGAAGATATTAGCTAATTAAATTACACACTACGTAAATGTATGTCACATTATGATTTTTGCAGTATTAGGTTAAAATGTGAAAGGATATAGATTAATACTAAGAATTTGACTAGCTTACCACTTTTCAGAGTCATTACTGTTCTAATTTACACCTCTGTCTGTCTATAAATGTAAAAAAGTGTATACCGCCATGAGAATTAGCAGTAAGTTAACTGGACTCCTTCCTCTATCACCTTCTTGAGAAAGCTGTGGGTTATTTCTATCACTCAGAGGCAATGAATAGGCAGCAGCAAAATCAGACAGCAAATTCAGGTGAAATTATACAGATGCACCTTTTTTTTTTCCTAGCTAAATTCAGGAGTTCATTTTGTGGGCTTTGGTATTATAGATCTGAAGCTGGAACAGAAGAAGATAAAGGGCACATGGGGCTGCAAACTGGGTAGCTATGACATCAGGATAGATAATATAAAACCATAATCTGTTGAATATATAATCAGAGTATTCAAAAGCAGCTTTAACAAATTAAAAAAAAAAAAAAGAAAAAAAGAAATAGGCAAGAGTATGACTGCAATAAAATAATTACAGCACATGTTCTACAGCTTTGACAAACGCCACCTCCCCACACCCACTCCTATACACAAACCTGGTATAGATTGACTTCAGCTGATTAACATGAACACAGACAGGTTTTAGCTGAGCATCCCTTGCAGACTGAGCTTTGCCATGTGGATGAAATAATTCTGGAGTGCATTATTTCAGTATTACAAATCTAGTGGGTATATGAAAACATGTTCGAAATCAGTCTGGAGGGGAGAACAATGTAATTTCTGTGTGTATTTATGAATCAACATTTTTGCTTTTATTATTTCTGTTTTAGTCAGACTGTATTTTATTGAATTGGATTTTGAAAAAGCTTTCATGGCTTGATAAAAAGTGGTATGGCTCCATTCCGAGGTTTCCTTTCATGCTTAAGACATGAAATTAGAGGAACCACCAATTTGCACGCATAATTCCAGCATACCAAATGGGAAACAGAGAGAGACAAAAACTGAATCTGCTGCCTTACTGATCTCGTTGCAGAAGACCGCCAAAAACAAACAAACAACAACAACAACAAAAAGCTACAATAACAAAACAAACAAAAAAAGAAACCAAAAAAAAGCAAATTAGCTGTTTTCTTAAGATTCCCTCAGAAAGCTGTATCAACAGCATTTTGTCTATGGGTATGCTGGCGACACGGGTACGCCTTGCATGCCTGTGGTAGATGGATGATACTGATGGCAATCTAACTGGAACATCCTGCCTGAATATGAACAACAGATTTGTCAGTGTGTGACAGGCTGACAGCCCAGCTCCCAGCTGCTTGTCCACTGTTGTTAAATCAGTACCTTGTCTAAGTGTTCAGCAAAGAGGCAATCTGCTTCCTCCATTCGTACAGGCAGGTTGCCAGTTAAAAAACAAGTATTGGCTTTAGGCTGCGGTGCCATAATGCATTGAAAAGATGCAATCTAAACCTTTGTATGCTCCTTAGGCAACAAACAGCAGGACTTGGGAGTACAGGCTCAGGCTCGAGACTATCCTTTTCAAAACAACACAGATAAATCCAAATGGGGAATCATGAAAGAAATACATGAGAATTTGAAAGCTGTGGATGACTAAATAGAACTCACTTCAGAAGGAAGAAGTGGTTTATTTTGGTGTCTGGGAAACAAGCTTGTGCCACTGTACTCAAGCCTGTGTCAGAATTTCCTTTATAACCCTATCTTTAAGCAGTTTGTAATTCATCAACAGTAACAACTAGCTCTAGGCTGAAATTTCACATGCAAAGACAAAACCCAGGAGCACTTCAGGGAAAAAAAAAAAAAAAAGAGAGAAAAACAGGAAAGGAAAAAAAAACACTAATTTATACAGGAACAGTAAGTTAGAGGACACAAAGAAACAGCTTAGTGGTTTCAGTGTTTTTTGTTGTTGTTTTTTTCCTGTCTCCATCTGGTTTCTTTTCTTTAATTTGGTTCCTATAGGATGACTATATGAAAGAGCTTTAAAACATGTGGACAACAATGAAATGAACTAAGGAAATCACAAATCCTAGCATTAACACCAACATTTTCATCTCCTGGGCTCCTGGGTGTGGTGTGCACAAAGGGCAGCCTCTGAGGTGATGCTTGGCTACCTTAGAACTACAAAGGATTTACAGCACCCACAGTAACACCTCTTTTGAAGCGGTTACCTGCTGGTCATTCACGAGTATATTTGAGTCCCTAAACACAGATCTATGCAACAGACCTCTGCGGGCTCAAAGGGAGCCACTATGATCTATTGGATCAATAACCATCATAGTCTCACTTGCCCCCCGTAGGTGAGGCTTTCCCGGGGTGCCACCAAGCTCTCTTGTCCCAGGTCAATGTGCAGTCATGGAGGTCCTCTCGAGCCTCACATTTTGCTCCTTTGTTTGGCTGGGAACCTTGCCCAGCCTTTCCAGCCACTGGTCCTCCCTCAGGCAGAGATTTAGGCAGCATGAGGAGCTGGCTGCACCTTCCCACCACCTCCACTCCTCAGATGCTCCCTGCCTTGGGCCAATAAATAACACTCAAGTCACAGATAGGCAGCCACATAAACATATAAGGTTCTTTATATGCTTCTGTCTTTTTAAGCCTCTTTTCCACCTTCAGGTCCTAGGTCAGGTAAGGATTCTTGCATAGATTGAGAATTCATTTCATCTGAGCATACATTTCATCTGAAATCACTGAGATTTAAACAAGTGCTTGCTACTGTCTTTCTCAATAAGATCCTATTTCCATCTAAAATTTTCTCTAAAACAAGAATAAAAAGAATTATATGCATTTAAATATATTCTTAAAAATTACCCATTCTGAAGTAATCACACAGACTTCCAAAATACTTTATTTATCAATTTCATCTCCTTTGAAAAGCACAATATGGCCTTTAGGAAATAAGGCAAGCTGGAGGATGAAGAGAAGTGAAAGAAAAAAAAAAAAAAGGAAAAAAGAAAGAAGAGGAGAGAAAGGAAAGCAAAGAGAAAGGAAAGCAAAGAAAAGAAAAAAGAAAGAAAGGAAAAAGCCACTTCAATAGAATAATTTGCTTGCAGAATAATATTTTGCAACCTGTGTGGCATACGTAGAATACATAACGGTACAGAATAAGAGACATAGTTGGCAGGTTTAAGCCTGAATTTTCTTCTTAGTAAGAAAACCATATCTAATGACCACTGAAGAAAACTTTAGGTCACATCACACCATCAAGCATGCTTATAGCTAATAAAACAGCTACATTTTATGAATAAAAGGAGAAAAAAATGAAGCTAAAAATCTATTATTGTGGTCTTCTCCAATTCCTTTGTAATTACCAAGTTTCCCATCAGTTTGTGTTACCACGTTTCCCTTTTTTCCAGCAGATGCATGAGATCTAGCAGAGAGGTACGCAGACTGCAAGGCTTAAAGCAAAAGCACAATGAATTTGTGGTCTCCAAGTGTACAGCAGCTGGAGTCACTCCTACTGTTTGCCACAATCTATAGGGGAAAGAGGGCAAATAATTAAGTGCGAATTGCCCGCTCTGCAGCTCATGTCATTGCTGTTAGGATGTGTCATAAAATTCAAACATAGTTCTGTGACAATCAGCTTCATAATAATATATGCGGAAATACAACCTCACAAACTATGCCAGAAACTATTCTCTCCTTCAGTGTTTCACTATGGCTGTACTTTTTAAAGAAGCCAGCTATTTTAAACATTAATACACTCAGTTGTTACCCATGGCATTTTCCCATTTGTAGGGAAAAAAAAAAGTTGTATTACAAACAAGGATCACCAAAGCAATGCTAAAAAGCTCCGTCTCTTCATACACTTCATGTTAGGAAATTTATGAAATAATATATATGCTTGTCTTACCAGCCTTCTTGATAATTATCTTTAATTAAAACTGCAATTTAATTCTCTTTTTGCTCATTTTGTCCACCTTTGTAACCTGGCTAGCGGCAATGAACATCTAAATTGCACCTTAATTTTCAGCCACTTTCATTTTTGTTTCTCAAGCATAGCAAGATGAAGTGCCTTCAGCAGCTCCACTTGCACAAGAGTTTTTAAAGCAGCTGTGTAAAAATGGTAATTAATATGGACGCATTATCTTACTTCTTTACCATGACCCTGATGCTAATGAAACAGTTACTGAGATGCTGTTTGTTTGGCGAAAAAATAACAACGGCAAAATATTTACAAGTGAACATGTATCTGATACAAGGTTTACTCAAGTCAGTGGAAATTTCTCCTTAATTGAATGGGCTTTGGGGTGAATTTTTGGGTGGCACAGTAAAATATAAAAAAAAACCCAACCAAACCAAAACAAAAAAAAACAACAAAAAACAACCTTGCATTATTTTATATACTTTTTTAAATTGGTAATCTCACAATAAAATACTAATTTTAACAGTTTAAAACCTGGGGGAAGGGAGAGGAAGTGAATGGGTTGCATCCGTATCTCCAGTAAACCTGTGGCTCTGACCCTGGAGTTTTCTCTCTCTCCACCACACACACAATCAGGAATACTAATGTGCACCCACAGACAACATCCTCCCCTTCCCTCATTTTGAAATTCAGAGGGAAGAGGGCTTTGTAAGTGATAACTATTTTTGCCTTCATATTCCCCATTTCAAGATGATTTTCAGTCAGCATGATATTATGAATCCTATTTAACTATGCTTAAGATCTCTCATTTAGAGTTAAGTGGAAGAAGAAAAGACAAAATTGTCTTTGCAGATGTTAAGAAGAAATTCATTGCAAGCAATCATCATTTAATATCCAGTGCTGACTTTTTTGAACAAGTGCTTTCTCTAAATAATAAATCAAATGAGTTGGCACTAACAATAACACCTTAGAATATGAATGAGGAAAACAAGAATATTAAAACAATAGAAACATTAACATACAAAAATCTGCTGTTTATGGGAGTGAATGGCAGAGGACAGTGTGAAAACTAGCTATTATTCAGTTTTGTTGTGATCTCTCATCAACAGCGATGACTGCTGCTACGGGAAGAGAAGCAGGTCCCTTCCAGCCACCACATACTGAGACCCTTTAACCCGAGCCTGCAGAAATTACCCTGTAAGGAATAAGTGATGTTGCTGAGCTACATACCAGACCAGGTTGTTTTCCCCATCCTTTCTCCATCAGTGACTGCTCACTCACGTGGCTGGATGGGCTGACGTCCCCACCAGAAGTACTCTCTTCCCCTGGGAGTCTCTCACCACAAGCTCTGCTGGTGCCTTCCACAAGGATGCCCCTTGGGGTGCACAGCAGTGGAGACAGAAATCCACAGCCTATCAAGGCCTGAGAGTGAATATAGAGTGCCAGGAGGGTTGTGTGTTGTTTGTCACCAATGAATGCCAACGACACCACCTGGCAAATACTGGGACCCCTGAAGGTTTGTTTTATCTTTGCCTTCTAGTGCTGAAGGATCTCAGATTTCATACGAAACAACAGGTTACCACATGAACCAAGAGGTGCCACATAAGACACAAGAGTAGGATGCAGGTTAAGCAAACTAATTCAGGCTATGGCTGTGAGGTCCACACCTGGGGAGAAAAAACATCTGCCTCCTCTCTACTCAAAGCTGAAGACAGTACTTGTCAGTTGTCTGCATCTTGGTACAAGGTACATAGGACTTGGAAATTAGGCAGCACTTAGATCTAGGTGTGTTGTAGTAGGACTGCTATTTCTTTGGTTATTTTTTGTATTTTAGATGCATATTTTATATGTTACTTCTGGATTAACCATGTAACTTATGGAAATGGCTTTGCCGTAACTCTGCCATATTCACCAGCTGCATAAATAAAATAACAGAGGAAATGATGAGTGAATTTGCAGACTGAAGTCATAGGTTCTAAACAAAATGAGCAGCAACTTCTAGATTAGCAATTTAATTGGTTGAGCTCTCCGTTAGGATCAATATGTCCAATTACTTTAGACCACCTTGCTCCTGTATGCTTTCACCTTCACAAAGACACCTGTTACATTTTCTCTTAAGCATCGGGATGCCGGCAAATGTAAAGAAAAATAATAAAAGGAGAATGGTAACCAGGACTGACCTAAATCCATTGACTGCTCTTGTGTTTGGGCTGGATTAATGTTAATACCTTGAAGCTGTCACACAAAACAAGACACAAAGGGCTGTGCAAACAACTAAAGCATAGGAATAATCTCTGGGAGAACTGAGTCACAGAGACTAAATGACTTCACTAAGATTCTGGTGAATGTCTGGTGTCACCTAAATCTCCAAAACTGCCACTTAAACACAATGATACCCATGCAAAAATGCAGTGATTTTGAGAATAGGAACCAAGACCCCCATATGCTGTGAACTTAGCTACTCATTTGGTGTTACAAAGTGAGAAATTATTCTGCAGGTAAATGCCATTTACCCATAAATATTGATGTCTCCCAATATCCCTGATCTGCTCCAAACATGCTGCTGCAGGAAGAGGGCTGGGGGGCACAGTGGCAGCCCTGTCCTGCAGCAGAGGCTGAGGAGCAGCCTTGTGTTGCTTGCTGACTGCCCCCACCCTTCTCTACTGGGGCTGGCTACAGTGGGGAAGCTGTCTACTGCCTGTTCTGTTACTAACATGAAGATGGCATAGTTTTAATTCCTGTTGTTGAGCTCCGTTTAAGTGACCTTATAGCAGTTTGCAGTGTAAGAGCATTTTCTGTTAACCAACAAGTGATTTTAAGGACCCTTGAGATAACTGCATTTCATCCTAATTATATATGAAGTACATCTGCATCCTTGCTATGATTTCAGCTTTATTGGAATTTGCCACATCTTCCTCCTTGCCCTCTTGGGGTACTGCCTACACAGTATCACCTATGATGGATATATCTAGAAGAAGAAATCAGGTCTTTTGAGTCAACAGCAACATCCTACACACGTGCAGCATCAGAGACTGAAGGAAGAGGCTTCAGCAGCACATTCCTATAGGCTGGTGTTGCAGACCCTGCTATCAAACATGAGGCTGTATTTGGAAGCAATTGTACCAGATGGCATCATATTATGGACGGTTCAGTGCCACTAAAAATTTGGGATGATAATAATAATTAAAGGAGGATTTCTTCATAATTTCTCTCATGGCAAAACTGTGGTCTTTTTAAAGGTGACGACCAAGCATTCAGATTTCAACAGCCACTTGGCATGCTTGTTTAAAGTCAGGCTAGTGCAGGATGTAGCTACATCTAACACTCTGCTTTGTGTAAAGCAGCAGGAAATCTTCAGTCTGAAGAGGAGGGGAAAAAACAAGGCAATGTTTCACCAAAGCTGAAATCTTCTCTTTGTTATATACTGGTTTTCTTCTGAGTGTGCATGTATCATCATACTGAGAAACTGAAAAACTCTTCTAAACGTTATTCAAAGCTAAAAATGCTGCTTTTTCGGCATGCACACATGCAGTCAGAAAATATAGTAAGTCTGTTTTTGGAACATCCCCCAAATCATTTCAAGACAACAACTGGGACAATGGTTTTGCTGCTAAGTCACATTGCGAAGTCTGTTAAGAAGGAACACCGTGTCATAATCCTCAAAAGGGATTTAGAAGGTAAATTAACAAAAAAAATGGCACATAGTTAATGCTCTGAGCATTCAAAACTGTAGCAAATGCACTAAATGTCTTCAGCCAGCTGCATAAATTTATCTTACAGATAGTCTCCCAAGATACGCTTTGTGTAGCCATTCTGCCTATTTACCACTATGTTATCCTGAAGCTTATGAAAAAGCTTTTTTGGAAAAAAAGTTAGTCAGTGCTAAGGTGACAACAAAAGTCAGTGAAGAGCAGAGAACTATGGAAGTGACAATAACATGGAAAGGGCATTTTAGACTCTTTTCCAGCACACTTGCTATAGAAACACAAAAGAGTATAATTCAGATAATGTCATTTGTTTTCCTCTGAAACCTTGAACAACAGCTCCTCCATCCATAACCTTGCCTGGAGTGCACTGGTCACCTGCATCTGGGGATCCCTAACAAACTGACAGCCCATATTCAGAAGTCTGAAGCAGGAGAGCTTCTGTCATTGCCTGCCAGAGATTATCTTTTTTATATATTCCCTCTCCCCGCTACCAGGAAGTCTGACCCACTATAAAGTTGCTTTCTGAGGTCTTTTGTTGATCTTGCCAATAGCTGTATATAGATTCAGGGCTTGCCAAAGGAAGAGGGGAAAGGTTAATTTTAAAAATACAGTGTAGGGTTGAGGATGAGAATGATACCAGTCATTTATGTAATATTTACCTGTAATAACATCAGGCCATAAACTAAACTGTAATAACTGACCCAAACCTGTAAATCTTCAAAAGATTACATAGTTGACAAATTCAAGCAGATACAATTCAATCATTTGAGACCAGATCCAACCAAAGGCTGGTTGCTCAGATTGCTGGTACCTACTCATGTTTATGGTGCATTTGAATAAAAACAGCTGAAAAAAAGTCAGGCTAGACTTCATTGTAGGTAAACATTTAGTAAGAACCTAATTGTATTCCTATGTGAGAGAATTTTAATTAGCCGTCTTTATTAACTCTCTGTTCCAGAATGCAATGTCTAACACGAAGTCTGGCCAAGCAGAGTATTGCACCATACTAGGACATAAGCAAAGCTTTTGCCACTGAACCTTTCAAATCTCTTCCCTTGGTAGCATGTGCTCTAGGTGCCTGTCTCTGCCACCAAGTTTTCTTAATGCATGAGGCAGCCTTTGCCATGTCACACAGGACTCCGTGCGCTTGGCTTCCTTCCGGGGACAGAGATGTTGGCTCATGGGGAACGGGTGAGAGGGGACTTGATGAAGACTTCATGGGTGCTCACCTCTCTACCTTCCCTGCTCTTCCTGATGCAATGGCAAACTCTGTCTTCACAAGACCTTTAGGGAATTTGGACACCAAGGATTATGAAGCAGATAGCTTTACACACAAAGCAGTTTTTTTTTTCATCTCTGTAAAAAGTCGGGAATTGCTTGCACACCTTTCTGCTAATATATGCATGTATTGTCACACAGCTCCTTTCCTCATGCCTTCCCACTGAAGAAAATGGAGTTTCCCATACTTTAGAGAATGATTCTGGCATGAAAGCTGCTGCCAGAATTGCATCTACCTGGGGTGGTGTCAAAATTTTCTTCTTAAATGCAGCACTTGCCCTAAAACATTCTTGAAAGCTGTTAAGAAGGTATAACAGTTGCAATTCATAATATATAAGCAAAACTATCTTTTGTTGTTATTGCTAAACTAGATTTCCAATAAGCAAAGCTTCTTCTATGTCATGAATTTATACCTTGCATAGGCTATACCTGCGAGATATCTTTTTCAGCAATATTGATGGGTTGATGTCTTTTATAAATGAGTGCTTTAGAAAAGACTTAGCTGAATAGTCCTAAATGATTATATTTAAAATATAAAAACTATTGAACTATACTTCATATATTTTTATGGAAAACCTGCTTATTTAAATACCCTGCACACACCAAATTTCCTGGTTATGAAAAAAGTGAAGAGAAATACTATTTGCTTTTAGGTAATCGGATTCTGTGGGATCTAATCCTATATCCTATTTATGGCTATGCTAGCTATTCAAAATTAAAATGAACCTTTCATCCGTGTGTATCATAAATGGGCATTTATCAGGATTATATGATTTTGCAATCCATCTGAATATGTAACCAGAATTTGTTTTCTTTCCGTTTCACTATGTAATTACCATGCAACAATAACAAAAGTGACATGTTTGAAGAACAGATAAAATGCTGTAAATTGGCCAGTAATGGTGATATTTCCTCATCTTCTGAAAAACCCATTTATTCTCTCTCTCAACAAATCAAGGCATTGTCAGCCCATACTCATCTTGTGGCCAGAGGGGCCCTACCAATTTCTAGATGTAAGTGAATACTGGAATGCAGATGAGGGCTACTAACTAAGGCTTTCAACCCAGGCAGCTGGTCTTAGCTTGCCTCAATTTCTAAATCATCCATAATGGGGCCAAGACCTCCGAAGCACTAAAAAGAGCGAGCTGACATGCTGGACAAACTGTTAATTTTTTCCTGAAGAAGCTGCTATATTGCACATCTGTCACTGCTGTGCAGACAATTACTCACTGAGTGGAAAAAAAATCTGCTGCTTGTTTCTAGTGTGGTTGTTAACGGGTGTAATGGAGAAACGAGAGCCTGAGAGCTGCTAAAGGAAGGCTCCTCTGCACTCTTCCTTGGTTTGTGAAGTTGTGTTTAGAAATTAAAATGTCTGTGCTCTGCAGTCCACAGTGTCTCAAGTGCTACAGTTAAAACCATACATTGAGTCAGCTGATATTCTATATTAGCAATGTAAGTTGCATATATTTTTGTACTTAAAATCGGCCTCTCTGAAATGCTGCATTGTTTTTTAACAGTCATGGGTAAGGTTTTCAGACAGCATCACTGCAAAAAAATAAAACAACACCCCACCCCACCCCCCCCAAAACAAAACAACACCAAAAACAACCAAAAATCCCACAAAAGACAGATAAGAATAAGCCTGACAGAAGTGCTACGTTTTGTGCTATTTCTTAAACACCTATTAAAATTAACATTAAAAAATGCTTAATTGTAAAATGTCCACAAATTTTAGCCTGCAAGCTGCTCAGGCTATCATTAGTAATTGTTCTAACCCAAGTGGGGAAAATGATTGCCAAGGGTACAGAGCTGGGGCAGTCGGGCAGCGTTCAATCCAGGAGAGTGCAAGGAGCCGGACGTGGAGCTCGTCAACAAAAATGAAAACTATGCAGGTAGGGTCTTGTAACAGTATTCAACAAAGATGGTAAAGGAATCCATAAAAATCGCAATGTTCAACCACGATTGGCACACTGGTTGTTACATGTTCAGGATAAATTTGTATGAAATACTGACTAAGGCTCTAGGGAATGGGTTTCAAAATTTTCATTATTAAATCAGCTTACAGAATGAGGATAACATCAGCAAGTCCTCTATCAACCCTTCCTGAAGGCAGGAAAACCTTGGCACAGCAGCCTGCTGCTGGCCTACAGGCTTTCTTCCCCTCCTATAGCAAGTAATGTTACTCATGCACCGACTGAAGCATGCACCTTGTTCCAGGCCCAATTCTGCCAATCCCAAACTTTCAGAAGTCTTCAATAAGATTTCCTCTTCCATGAATTAAGAATTTCAATTTAAAATAATTAAATGAAGAAAAAATATTACCTTCATAGTTGTTTTCCCTTCCTCCTGGCACTGGAACATAATAGACACACATGGGTCATGTTTTCCAGTAAAACTTTGCAAGATCATGCACAAACAGAAGTGGTGGCTTTCAGCAAAACATACATTGTTATGGGATATTCACAGAAGAACATATAGGACATGATCACAAGGCCTCATTTAAGTTGAAACCAACAAAAAATTCAAATAAATTATTAGAGAAGATGGGTTGATTCCAGTTTGCAGATCACCACTTAAGCAGTGAGACAGAAGCAGCTGTCAGTCCTGGAGGAATGGCCTGAGCTGGGGGAGAATGGGAAGCTGGAAGTGGGGCCAAAACAAACACCTCACCTTCTGCAGGAAAATTACAGAATAATCAAATGACACACTTTTGCAGCAGAGCAGGTGGTGTCTGTGAATTGGAGGATGATTTATCCTGTCTGACAACTCAAAGACAGAAGACAACTTTAATGTACAGATAAAACCAAAAGTAGCAATAGTAGATCATACCATTGGCAGCTAATGACAGTGTCTTGCTGGAGAGAAATCTGGGTCTACTTAAAACATCAGCTGTACAAAGTGATGTGCCTGTGCTTAGTAGCAGGCCAGCAGCAGGACTCGGTGATTCACTTGTCATTTGATTATATATTACCATAAACCTGCTAAATAAGGGAGTATTTATTACCAGTTGACTCAAAAAAAAAAAAAAAAAAAAAAAAAAAGAGATATCCAACACTTTCAGGATGAACTTTTATATAAAATAAAATTTCTCTGACATTAAATTGACACCTGAAAAGATAAAGATTACAAATCACAGAATGGCTGAAGTTGGAAGGGACCTCCAGAGATCATCTAGTCCAACCCCCAAAGCTGAGTTAAAAATAAAAACAGACTAAGAGCATATTTCATTTATCAAAGTTATGCTGTCATTTCAGAACAGATTTTAATATTTACTGGGACTGGTTGTGGCAGGGTGAAAAGTGGCGAAGACTGGACACAACTCCCACCCATGTCTTCAGTGACCCTTGCCTGGTCAGGTAATGACTGTGACATTGGACAAGTCACTTAAAAGGACACTGGCAATTTAATACTTGCTCTGAAAACTCCTGTGTCAAGTAACATCCAAGGTGACTAAATCTGGAAAGAAAAAAAGGTTTGATTTTTGAGGGACTCTACATTCATTATCACACACACAGACTGCCATCTTTCCTTTTTGTTTATGCATGGTTTAAGTTGCATTGATTTACCATGTATATGACTTAAAAATACCTTTTGCTTCAACACAGCGTGTGTGTTCATTTGCTATTAGCAGCCACGAACAGGTTGAGAGCTTGTGGGTAAAAATTAAGGAGCAGACCAATAAAGGACACCTTGTGGTTGGTGTCTACTGCAGGCCGACTGCTCAAGGGGAGCCTGGTGCTGAGGCCTTCTTGCTTCAGCTGCAAGCAGCATTGTGCTTGCAGGCACTCATCCTGATGGGGGATTTCAGCCACTCGGAGGTCTGCTGGGAAAGCAACAGAGCAGGCTGTAAGCAGTCCAGGACACTCCTGGGGTGTATCAAGGATAACTTCCTTGTCCAGGTGTTAAACAAACCATCAGAGAAGTGTTACTGGACCTGGTGCTCACCAATGCAGAAAAAACTTATTAAAGAGGTTAAGACTGGAGGCAGTCTGGGCTGCAGTGACGATGCCGTGGTTGAGTTTGTGATCTCGAGGAATATGTGCCTGGCAAAGAGCAAAGTCAGGACCCTCAACATCAGAAGAATGAACTTCCATCTGTTTAAAGAATTAGTGAATGAGATCCCCTGGAACACTGTCCTTAGGGACAGAGGAACTGATCAGAGCTGGCAACACTTTGAGGACACTTTTCTTAGAGTGCAAGAGCTCTCCATCCCCGTATCTAAGAAATCAAGCAGGAAAGCAGGAAATCCACATGGCCGAGCAACCTGCTGGTCAAACTGAGGTGTAAGAAGGAAATGCGCAGGCAGTGGAGGCAGGGACATGTGGCCTGTGAAGAGTACAGGGATGCTGTCTGTATGTGCAGGGACGGGATCAGGAAAGCTGGGGCACAGATGGAAGTGAATTTGGCAAGGGATGCAAAGTATAGCAAGAAGGGATTCTACAGAACCCCAAGGTACCTTGGTCAGAAAAGAAAGGCCAAGCAGAGTGTACCCCCTGTGATAAATGAGAAGGGCGAACTGGTACCAACAGACGTGGAGAAGGCTGAAGTACTCAACAAGTTCTTTGACTCAGACTTCACCGGCAGTCTGGTGTCCCGTGTCTCTCAAGTCCCAAAACCTCTAGGTGGGGACTGGGGGAGCAAAGTCCCTCCCACTGTGAGCATAGAGCCGCTTTGAGACTACCTCACGAAACTGACCAGGCACAAGTCTATAGGGCCCAATGACATAAATCCCAGGGTCCTTCCAGCCCGAAGAAGAGAAGGCTCCAGGGAGACCTCATTGCAGCTTTTCAGTACTTAAAGGGGGCTTATAAAAAAGNTAGAGCCGCTTTGAGACTACCTCACGAAACTGACCAGGCACAAGTCTATAGGGCCCAATGACATAAATCCCAGGGTCCTTCCAGCCCGAAGAAGAGAAGGCTCCAGGGAGACCTCATTGCAGCTTTTCAGTACTTAAAGGGGGCTTATAAAAAAGATGGAGAGGGAGTTTTTATACAGGCAGATAGTGATAAGACAAGGGGGAGTGGATTTAAACTAAAAGAGGGGAGATTTAGATTGGATGTTAGGAGGAAATTCTTCACTCAAGAGGGTGGTGAGGCACTGGAACAAGTTGCCCAGAGAAGCTGTGAATGCCCCATCCCAGGAGGTGTTCGAGGCCAGGTTGGATGGGGACCTGGGCAACCTGATCTAGTGGCTGGCATCCCTGCCCATAGCAGGTGGGTTGGAACTACATGATCTTTAAGGTCCCTTCCAACCCAAACCATTCTATGATCCCAAGCCACCTGGGCTGCATTTGTAATACCTACACTACCTGAGAGCAGCTGACTTGGAGCAGACAGGAAATTTTGGCCAAGATCTCACATGATTTCCCCCTTCCAACTACATTAATGACCCTTAATTTTTCCTTCTCTTCATCAGTATTAACCGTAAGAAATAGCTGCTGAATCTGGCACCATATGAACAAAAAGAGAGCTCTCATTCATTGTGTGCTTAGAAACTGCCTTTTGTCCAGGGAAATCTCTTCCAAGTATTTCTCTGTAAAGGTATTTTTCAGAAACAATTGGGATCACAAAGGTAGTATATGAAGTGTCACAGAATTTTTGTATGGCTTGAAAAACAATCATCAGCTTATTTGCATTGTTAAAAGTTAATTAGCTGTGAATGTTTTTTTTTTCTTTTAAACACTGCAATACTTCAATTTCTCATTACAAAATAATTTCAGCTCTATTAATTAGTTCTAAGAGTAACTCATAGTAATGGATGACACCTTAAGTGAGCTATTAAATGCACTTTACCACTGATTAGGAAGAAGACAACTAAAAAACCTGGCTAGGTTTACATAAAGACAGAATATGAAACAATACATTGTAGATTTATTGACTTTCATAGAAGCACCTCACCTCTTTTAAGTAATGTGGGTTAGCAGAACCAAAGGTTTTGTCACCATTGGCTGAGGTATGTGGTTGACAGCTTAACAAATGGCCCAACATATAACTATTGCTTTTGTAATTTTATGTATTAATCTTCATAGTGATCCACATCGAAATCATGTATGGGTGTTCATTTGTGCAGACACATAAGACACATACAGGCAAATAACTTCATTTGCTTTACTACAAAGTAAAACATTGTAAGCCTTCCCACTCCCCCAACCCCTTTTTGACTCACCATGTCCAAAGACAGCATAGGAATGTGGTTCTGGCCAAAATTCTTCAGGCAGCCACTATTCTAGATTGTGACAAAAATCCAAGGATGCTTCCCTTGCCACGACCTTGTAACCTTTTTGTTACGGTACAGTACAATCAATTGTGTCTAAGTACACACTAGGAACAATCCCTGTCTGAAACCACTGCCTAAAAATGTGCATCTCTAAGAAACTGATCCTGTCAAATATGTGAACCTCACAGATCAACCAGATATTCTTTTTGCATACCAAAATGGCAGCCTGTGCCAGGAACAAATAAAAACCATGCTGATGGCTATCAAACTCTACAACAAGCGTATTTGACCGATCTGGGAAGTCAGAGCCTGCATTTACCAGGATGTTATTGATAATACGTCTCGGAAGCTAGTGCTTCCACATGTTCACCTTTACATCTGAAGTGATTAGCCCATAGAAGTCAACGTGCCACTGGTCTGCTAGGTGAGCATTCAGAGACCACACTGCAAAACAGCAGCTGTGGCGATCATGAAGAACCAGAAACCAAGCTTCTCATGGCAGAGACAACTGATATTTTTGACTTGCATTAACAGGTAACATAGTTACTACTGGGGATAGATAAAGTTGCCTTAAACATTGTCCTTTACAGGCCATTTCAACAATTTTGGAGCATCCGCCTCTCTAGACTCCTGACAATCAAAATGGGTCCTCCTCAACTGGAAACATGGAAACCGCTTTCATTATTAAGCTACACCTGAACTACAGAAGCCATGAGGTGCTTTCAGGTCTTCCAGTTCTTTGCTCTGTGACGGGGAATGTGCAAGTTTGGAGAGCCTTTTTGAGACCTCCCCACTGGGAGCCTGAAGACAGACTGCTTCAAGGGCTGCAAACTGTGAACGCTATTGAATTTTCCAGGAGACAACCTGACTCTCTAAGCGGTTGGCCCACGGAGGGGGCCTGGTAAAGACAGAGCTGAAGACCACAGTAATCTAGTTTCCAAATAACCCATGGAATATATCGTGCCTTTGCTGCACTTTATTAGAAAAGGCACAGTACCACAAAGCCTCAGATTTTGTTGAATAAACACCCTCTGAAAAAAAAAAAAAAGACAAAAAAACTTTTTATGGAGTCTACATTGCATATGAGAGCAACTTGATTCCAAGGATTTCCTCTGAAGATGTAAATTTGGCACGCCACAGTGCAAACTCCGATTTTCTTCTATTGAAAAGAGAATTCCCCTCTCCCTCTCAAATTGGAGAGGGAGAGTCACAACCAGTGGCGGCCTACTTGGTGCAGAGTGCCTCTATCACCAGCTTTCCACAAGCCCTGAGTAGCGCTCATGGTCCTGGATGTTCAAAAAGGAATCTACATAAGAGTATACTTCCAAATGTTAGCAATAAAGAAGTGTAAGCGGCAAATACTGAGTGCAGAGGAGAACTTGCACATCTGAACCCCTACACCTTTTCTCCATGAACCTTCATCATGGAAAACCCCACGCTTACTGGGCAAACTGCAGGTAGGCACAATATAGTGGTTGAAATATGAGAGGATTCTCTAGATGGTAAATTCCTTTCTGTTCCAACATTTCTGCAAGTGGCATTATTCCCAGATTTTTTTGTTCTACTGAATTCCTGGCCAAGAGCTACTGTTTAGCAGCTGACCTGTCTTTGTGGGTAAGGGATAGAAATTGCCTAAACTGAGTTAATCAGAACTGTAATCCACTCGTATTCATATGCTCCCTGAGAAAGAGTAAATGAAAAATAAATCAACTTACACACTAGAGAGAGTATAAAAGTTACCTGGTAATTGTGTTACTTATTATTTGCATCACATTAAGAAAACCCTTAAAATTATTATTGGTTCACTCTCAAAATATCTTTTGTCAGTAATAAGACATATCGTGGCATATAAAAAAGAAATCTAACAGATTACAAGTGTCCTCTCAGATGATGGAACTACTTGAATTTAATCCAAATTAACATACTGAGTATTACTGCTACTCATGTTCAAGACATTTGTACATTTAGTATTAGTTATATTTATGTATGCAGGCTTTATGTTGTAGATCATATCTATTACTACCAGAAACGAGAGGCCCACCATCACAAATCCTGAGAGTTCAGCAGTTATAAAATTTTAGATAAATATTCTGCTTACTTCACAAATTGTAGAACATTTAGATGCTTACAGTAACCTGGAACATTTAGAAAAAAAAATAAGGCAACTTAGGGAAATCAAACTTAATTCTTAACTCTTGAAGCCAGTAGTACAGAACAGAAATTTTGCAACTTGCTACTTGCAAATGCAGCAGGAGAAATTCCTGTGTCTTCCAGCACGATATTCTCTAAGAAAACAGCCAAGTTTGTGCAAGAGAGATGCCAATGGTAGTATGGTGAATAGCACTAAGGGTCTTCAAAGAAATCAAGGATCTAAATGCAGAAACATTTTATGGGAGGAAAAACTGAAAACCGCTAGTCCTGACTCTTCAAAGAACCTCCTTCCATCACTGAAAACTACGTTATAGGAAAATATGTTGAAATGTTGTTATAGGCAATTTCCAAGGAAGTTGAATGAAAAATCACTTCTTATTAAAGCGTAAAAAAATTCATGGACTTGGACAACTAAGGAGCAATATGAGGTCCAGCACCAACAACAAGAGAAGATGATGGGGGGAGTTCGACAGTAGACAAGTGCAGAACAAGCTAAGTTGACTCACTGAAAAAGTTTGAAGAATTCAAGGTGGTAGATCCATGAGAACTTACCTCAAGTACTAAAGGGGCCAGTATCTTTAAGAGTTGGATCAAAACGTTTATTCTGTTCTGCCAAACACTTTGATAAAACACAAGATACTTTGACTCAGTATCTTGAGGTACTGAGTTTCCTGTATCGTGTTTTAATTGCTAATAATAGTACTCTAAATGTGAACTAAAATGATGTATTTCTTGCTGTTGTCTCATATGACACTTTTTGTTTTGTTTTGTATTTTGGAGAAAATACTTGGAACATACACATTTTCTTTCTGCATATACTTTTAATGTATGTTCTCCTTTGCTCATCTGCCCCCAAATTTGAGTGATTTCAAATTTCTCATTATATCATAGCCTCAGAAGTGACTTTGGTCCCTTCTATTATGTACAATTCTTACTTTTCTGCTGTATCCTTCCTGAATCAAAAACATTTTATATTTATTGCTTCCCTTTTTTCTTGTTACTTGGCCGCAAGGAAAGACTACATAACACATACATAATCAACTACCCAATACTAGGTACAGCAGCCAAACAGGTGCTCTGAAGAAACTCAGTGCTGAAGATGGGCCAGCACAATCCAGCTGATGCCAGTGGTTTGCAGGAACTCTAACGCCATGGAAAATTGAGGACTTATATCCATTACAGAGAAGGAAGTTAAGGCCCCAGCCTGCAAACGCCTGCATGCATGCTTATTTTTAGACCTATGAAGTACTTCACATCTTGAAGTCAATGGAGATATCTTGGTGCTGAAAGCATTACATATCTTCCAGACTTCATCAGTTTGGCGCCAGGCCAACACAACAGCCTGGTGAGGCTGAAGAAATTTCAAGTCTGAAGTGTCAAAGCATCAAACAATAACTGACAAAGGCAACAGCAGGCCACTCAGAAAATTGGCCAGGCGAGGTACTGAAAAACAACTTCACTAGACTGGTACAAATGATAGGAAATCTTGAGCATTATCATTTAACACGCACACACACACACGAGATAACACTAAGACAGAAAACACTGGGCATTTACACTTAACACATATATGGGGTTACATTTCTTCAGAAAAAATGGACAAGGATGAAGGACAACACTGAAGACTTAAGGCACACTGAACTGAACATATCTATGATCAAATATTCTGAAAGATAATCTCATTTTAATAAGCTCACATATTTAATCAGTGTAAATATATTACAATAAAACAAATTCCTTGAAGGCTAATGACTTACATTCACAGTTTCAGAAGTTAGACTCCCCATTACTTAAATTTATCATAACAATACTATAAGCAGCCAAGCCAAAATCGTATTTTTCTAATAGATGGCACATCTCATATTCATTCAAATCACTTTTCATAGCTTTTAATAATCACAGTTGTCATAGATATAGGAGAACAGTTTATAGAATCTGAGTGATTTTCAGCCTTTTACTTAAAGATTGACTATTCAAAACAAGCAATTTACCACCATAGTCAAATAGCCTCCAGTATCTGTTTTGTTGCAGGACAGAAGAAACTCATAGGAAGCACAAACATTTCCACTAGAGTTACCTTACTGTCAGTTAATCATGAAACTTTCATTGCTTTGGTAAAGTTTTCCACAATACTTCAAAGCAGGCTTACCTTAAAAAGTTTGTTGACAGTTTTACCAAACACTTATAGTGTAGATAAAGCCTATAACAATCTATGCTGTTAAGCTTACATAGTTTCTATAGCAAAACAAACAAACAAACAACAAAAAAAACCCCAACCACTTGGGAGAAGTAGAACATCCATGCTGAAATTGCTGAACCTCCTCCCAGACTTTTTACAGTATAGAAAGGTCATAAAACAAACAAACAACCCCCCCCCCCCCCCCCCCCCCACATCCAAACTAATCTTGAATACTGTACCAGTAAACAAACAAACAAGCTTGACCACATCAAAACTTTTCCAGGGAGAATTCAAAGCAAAAATGTGACAATCTTTAAGAATGACATTTTCTCTTTTAACACATTAGATTAGCTTTACAGCTGGACTACAGGTGGATAGAGAAATAATTGTGTTTTTACTAAGCTGAACAGTACAGACTGAATACATACACTGCCCTTAGGTATAGGACTCTGTTGTGGGCATCTTGGGTAAGCAGTCACTATGTGCTAACTATGCCAAGTGCTCCCAAAAATCTCTGCCATGAATGAAAGCCTAATTAAAAAGTCTCCTGACTTCAGTGTAGAAGAAGGAAGGGATCCCCGTTTCCAATATGTCTTTACTTGAAATTGCTCTAGGAGCATGAGGAGTGGGAGAGTAAAACAAACGTGGCGTGAGTTCTCCTCCTTGAAGCAACAGTTTTGGACACCTGCTTGAAGAGAAAGCACACAGTCCTGTCACACTTATTGAAGTATACACATACTTAAAGAGTGAAAAGGACTTGTATTTAAATGTCTTAGAAGAATTTGATAACAAAAGTACTGCAAACGTTTTAAACGAGGCATTTCGTGATGTTGTGTAGTACTTTATGCTGGATAATAACTACCCAGAAAAGAAGTATTAGGAAGAAGGTACAACTCTCTTAGTATAACAGCTTTAGCAGAACATACATCTACTTGCTACAAGATATTAGCAACCTTAATTACATTTTCAGAAGCAAAGTTTTTGTACTCACCCGAGCAATAACAATGCTATTGAAAAGCATTTAAAGAAAAGAACATACAAAAACCCATGAAGAATGGAGTCTAATTATTTTATTTCATCTTGCATTTGCGTTGATAAAGCAAAGTGTTCTATACATATTATTCAGCTATTTACTGCCATTCTACACCCATTATTGACCTAATTGCAGAAAGACGGATGCAAGGACAAACTTGTTAAAATAAGCATATTGATAATGCTTCTCTGACTTCAACAAATACTTATTTAAAAACAGGATACTGCCAGCAACTGCTCATGTGCTTCTTTTATTAACAGTTAATGGCTTAACTCTGAGACACAATAGAACATGTAGCAAAATGCAATCCTGACAATACTGGATGTGTCTTCTTTTTACTAAACATGCTACATAGGTAGAATATTATGTTAACAGCTGAACTACCTATTAATAAAACACCTACATGGAAAGAATCTGGTGAGTGATGGTAACTTTCAGATAAAAGATAATCCCATATTTATGCAGGCATAAAAACCTTCAGTATCACAGCCAGTAGGAATCATTATCTGAAAATACTTGTACATGTATTTTAAAATAATGTGAGCCAGCTTTATAGCAGGTGTCATGGTATGATTGCAAGTTAGGTATGGGAAAACCTGAAGAAAAAAAATCCAAGTACTTTGACTTGTTTCAAAGCCAACTAACATTTCAGTGGCTTAAAAAAGAAAACAAAACACAATGCATTTTTGTTTTGTTTCTTAACACTAGCTTTAACTGTGCAAAATTACACTACTGGAATATCTTTAAAATCACTCCTGTGAGATGTGGAAAAAGAGAAATGAAAATGATAGTGGAAATTTGAATGGGAATTTTACTACAACATTAAAATACCAGAAAACACTACATTAAAATATTTTAATAAGTCAGTCTGTTCTACAGCATGTAGAAGATGAAGCTGACTCTTAGCTGAGGCATCTGTAAGAATACCTGCTGGAAAACAGACAAGGTCTACTTATCTCCATATCAAAATCAATTTGACTAGTTTCAATGTCTAATCATTTCTAACAGACTGATACAAAACAAAAAGTTATAAGATTTCTGATCAGACTAAATAATTCTTCCATTAAGGCTGTTTATTTTTATGCTTCAGTGTACCTGTATGAATAGATGAATAGAGTTGAAAGGGCAAAAGAGGTTTTCTCTCAACAAGTATCCATTATTTTCCTCTTATCTTCATAAAACATGAATATTTTCAAGTACTTCTGGAGCTGCAGACAGATTTCTTGAGGAACTACTACTATGACAAAACGCACAGAAACACTTCAAACAGTGTTATATATGCCATATTTAAAATTTCAAACCCAAGATGTGTAGGAGTTGTAACCAAAGAACAAGAACGAAATTTTAAGAGAGAATCAATTTTCCTTTACAGTTTTCCAAATAGAGCTACAACAACCAGAACTAATAGATTCATTTTCCATCCTTAATTCACATGTTGCAAAAGATTTGAAGGAATTTCTGATAGTGGTGTACAAGACAAAGAGGTCTTTAGAATTCAGTTGCCCTTAGTAGCACATTGCATTGAAAGAATGGGAGTGTGCCACATAAATTCATTATTGTAAATAACAATTACAGAAGTGAGCACTTCTGCTGTCTGCAGAATTCCAGGTTCAGGGGCCCTTTGCAATTATGTTGCCCTGAAATTCTTTGGATATGGAATGTATTTAACTCGGTTTGGTTGTGCAAGAGATATTTGAAGCGGCTAATTTACATTATGCTATACCCCAAAACCTTTCATAAAAAGTTGCTGTTGATTATAAATACCACGTCTGTTTAAAATTCATCATGTCAAAAAGCAAAACCACACAATGATAGCAAGGATTCAAACAGCAATAAATAGTTCTTCTGAAACTCAGAGAACATGTGCATTCAGCTATCATTAAAAACAACATTAGGTACTAATCTTTAACTCTACACTACACAAATTGTGAAAGAATGTTCCCAAACTGAGTGTACTCACAATGGAAAGAATGAACACTACTTTTAAACAAATGCAATGCTATAATGCTGCTACTTTTTCTCTTCCTAGCATTATTTTTCTGGAAAAAAATGGGTGAAGCTGAGGGAAAAAGACAAGTAATAAAAACACTTCATCACTCTATTTCACATTCACATGAAGGAAGCTGTGCTCCCCTTATTCTAAGGAATTATCTTTGCAAGCATCTAGAGGTAAGTATTTTTCTAAGCAGACTGGTAGCAGAAAAGGGAAAGAAAAAAAGTCTGAAGAACCAAATCCTGCTCCCTCTGCAATCAGGGTAAATATTGCCAAGTACTACAGGGGCGATTTTCTCCTTAGTCCATCTGAACAGTGTTCTTCAGCCCTATCATTTGATTTTGAAGTGGAATTTGTTTAACACTGCAGACCAACAGTACCCTAGGAGTTTGATTGGTTGCTAGTTAATGAAATTACTTCTGCTGACATTAGATACATTAGGATACTGATTAAAACGCTTAATGATCCCTCTCAATTTTAAATTGCTAGCTTAGATTTGTGAGATGCCAAAGTATCTTTTTCCTTCCTTTCCTCCACCCTAATCTTGTTTCTCCTTGTCCTTTTTCTGTTTCTTCATGATCGTCAAAGATTGTGTCTCACTGGCACCAGCAGAATCACAAAACTAATACTGAACACTGCATTGTTTAAAATATGCCAAACCCCAGTATATAAACACTGAATGACAAAGTCATCTTTAAAACACAGTTTCCTGGTTCAAAGCTGAAACTATTCCTAAATGTGGACATGCTAAGGATTATTGATATAAAGAGAAATCCAAACTCAGAATAAACTTTAAATTTTTAAAATATCTGCTGAAAAAAGATAATCCTGCAAATGTAAAAACTAGTATAAAAGTTTTACTTTTGAGCTTGAATGTGGAAGACAATGATACATTGCCAGATAATGATGTTGGAATGGCATTCCTATGATGACAAAACCATTTTTCATGCTCTTACACAAAATTATATACCATATCACCTTCCAGTGGGAAACATGTATATCTTATGGGCAAAATGACAGCTTATCCTCAAATACTGTTAAACTCTAGAAATATCAGGATTGGGAACTTTGCCTGAAAAGGGAGAAAACAATAGCTGTATAAAGTTCCATTTTCCTTAACAAATCTTATCAAGACTCTTGGGATGAAATTATACTTCTAAAAAAATTTGCTTATATACTAAAATCTGCTGTGTCAGAAGCTTTTATGAAAAGAAGTGAATATACTGAAATTTATGCTTAATACAAACTTTAAGACCAGAGAAAATAAAAAAGTACAAGTGTTCGCACATTTTAGCACCATTGTAAAGTTAGATCCAAATGCCGGTTCTGTCGCTGTACCTTGCAGCTGGTGTAGCTGATGTGAAGCACATAGACTTCAGTGATCTTTGAGAGAATAACTGGATTTGCTGATCATAATGAATAATACAAGTTAGTGATTTTTCTCGTCTTTTTAAATTATTTTTGATCTTTACTTTTACTTGGCAGCTAGAGCGCATTTCTGTCAGCTAAATCCAAGTCCGAGTCCTTTTGGTCTCTGGATGGCTCGTATTGGCTCTGCTATCCCTTTGCCGTCTGGTCCAAGGCCGGTGCCAGGAGTCCAGCCCATGCTCTGAAGCATTCGGTTTCCAATGTTGTTTTCTGGGATTGGTTGGGTGTTTTCACCTACAAACCCTGAGATTAAAGAAACACACAGCATTAATCAGCACTGCCTGCCATGTGGAGAAGAGCAGGATAATCTCCCTTAAAGCTTTAAACCTTCTTATTCTCCTAATTCATCTAACAGGTTGCTAGAACAGGCTGTCTTTGCACATGTTGACCTCCTCACTGCATATGAGTCTAAACAATACAGCCTAAGGCTTTGCTTTAATTTCTATGTTTCTAAGGACTCGCTTAGTTTTTACATGTGACAAATATTGTTGCAGATCCTTTTGTATTCCAATACAGTGGGTTTTATGTCAGTGTCAAAGAACATGCACCACCTGCACAAGTCTACCAATACACAGACAAGATTGCCCAAACGTCTACGATGTCTACAATACAATTACTAAGCTGAGGCACACTATAATGTCACAATCATCTTTCCATTCTCAGCAATATTTATCAATACTCAAGAAGATCTTTCAATAAAACACAATAAATGTTTTCTGATTAAACAATTACAGCTGATATAGAGATGAAACAGACAAGTGGTCTAATATTCTGAAATTCTGTTATAGCCTTACTCAGTTTCTGTTTTACTAAAGGTGCAAGAGATGTTTGATACATCCAAGTTTACTTTTTGGTATTTTCAGTAACATTTGATGCTGTTTATGCATTTCTTCCAATACAATTGAGATATCAGAAAAGCTGCGCACATGCTACAGAAAACATTGTCAGTATTGCAAGCATGATGTAACAGATTCATTTTCTTATGACTACAGTGTAAAGAAACGTGAATGTCAAATAACAAAGCTGTTTTTTCCCCTCATCAACCAAGCTTCTCAAGCTAGTCTTTTGGAGATGATGCATGGATGAGCTTTCCCATATGTAGCTGTCTTGCATGAAGAATACGAATGATATTTATTTCAAGAATTTGCAGTAAAACTTACCAAGTTACACCACACAAAATTTTAAAAAATGGTGAAGCTTTTGAGCTAACACTAGCTGTTGTATGTAGGCAGTTGATTTTTGTTTTCAGCTTTGTTCAACACGTTCCTTCCCCCTGACAATGGAACAACAACAAAACCCACCACATGCCCAGCTTCAAACATTATCTGTTTAACTTTCTACCTACTTATTCTGGCCTGCTACTTTTTAAAAAAATACTCTAGGAGGAGACTGCGGCATTGTGCTTTTGGAGACCATGATGTCTTCAGTCAAGAATTTACCACCGACAAGCAGCTGGCTCATCATTATATTAACTTACTAAACAGGAACACAACAAAAGTTGAACAAGCACTTCTGAAAAGCCTCATTTAACACACATACACACACACAAAATGAAAGCAAAACCCCACAGTGGAAACCCCATACACAGACAGAGTTTCAAAGGGAAAGGTGCACATTAAAAACCTTATGGTGATTGAGATGATGAATTTCCAGTACTCAAACACTACCCACTACAGATCTGCTTAGATTCAGCAAAACAGTGGCTACATAAAAGGTCGGCAGCTTCCAAGTATCTCAGTCCTTGAGTCAAAGGAAAAAGGGAAACACACTGAGAGAAGGCATCCTTTAATACTAGTTTGAAGCTATGCTTAATGTTAGGCTTAAAATAAAGGCTTTTAAGTCAGCAGACTCCCATCCTCGAGAGGGTTCCGCTTGAACTGACCAGCACAGAATTCAATGACCAAGACTTCCTTTCTTTTCAGGCCCCCACAGGCAGAGGGAATTTTCATACAGACAACTCCCTGACACTGCCTGGCATACACAACACAGGCTTTGCAACCTTCTTAGTTATACTTTCTAGTTCAAAAAATGGTAAAAAGAAGAAAGGCTACAGTTCAAGAAAAGTAAAGGTAAACCTCACAGACAAAATTCTGGAAGCGTGTTTTGGTCCACTCTTCACAACTCATGGTAAGAAATGGGATGTGGTTCCTGTGTCCGTGGAACAATTAAGGGGGGAAACTTGAAAGAAAAGATCCAAGAGATCCACCAAGCAGTAAAGAACAAAAATAAGAGTATATTCAATGACGTAAGTATTGGGAATATTAAACCGTTCATAATGCTGCTTAGACAAAGACACATGCTGCTGGGAATGTATGCAATACACAGCCTGTGTCAAAATAAACAGGTTTTTTGTTAGTCTACTTGGGGGGGGAAAACCCACAGACTTTTTTCTGCAAAATATGTACCTTTCTACATGAATTTCAATTCTCAAGACATCCACAGCAACCTAATAAAAAAGATATATGAAAGAATAATCTGTACCATGATGTGTCATTTAATAAACTGATGTTTTTGTTTTTGATATTTTTTGATGTAGCTCATTGTTTCTCCTTTCTGTGACTGACAGGAAAATTAGAATACTTTTTGTTTTTAAAGACATAAGTACTTCTAAAATGTATATAAAATTTTTTTCCTCCATTGTACATACTCTTCTATTTCCTGATAGGACAATAAGAACTGCCCCAAAGCCTTCTGTTTTATTCTTATAATTTGCCAAGTTATAACAAAAAGATAGAGAGCAGAAACCACCATAAACTTGGCTTCACAATTCACTTTTGGGCAAGCAATCAAATAGCATGCACTGTCCAAAGGATAACATGCTTAGAGGCTTTCTACAGCAGCAACAATAAGGCAAAACCAAAAAGCCACCGAACTTGTCTATGTTTTGGACATGTACATTAACTAATTACCCTTTCATGCAAATAAGGTAAACATGGATAGCTTTTACTTCAAATTTGAAAAAGGCTTAATATATGCAGGCCATTCTTTTGCAGTATGGTTAGTTTTTATATGAATATATATCCATGTCTGTCTTAAATTTTTCAAATGATGGATGAAAATTGCAGGAATGTTAATTTGTAATGTAACACTTCACTTGAATCACAAGAATATGGCTAGCTGTTTTCATAACTGCCCTTTTCCTCCATTCCACGGCCAATCAGCAATCAGAAAAAAACCTTACATCTTTGATTGACTGCATGGTGGAAAAGAGCTCTTAAAAATCATGCTACACTGTTTGTTATTCCCCTGACCCCCATTCCCATGCTTTGGGCTTTCATTTTCTAATTAAAATCAGTAATTGTCCTTGTAATATTCATCTTCAAGTTCAGTTTTTAATTCATGCCCATGGCACTTCTTGGACTAGCCAGTAGGGCCTTTTAGAGAGAATAGTCCAAGCACACTGGCCTTGAAATGGGCTGTGCTACCTCTGGGACGTGTTCAGTCTCGACCCACCCAGGAGCAAGAACAAAATCAACCCGTTGTGCCATCCCATAAAAAAAATAACTATGCAAAGTCAGACAGTGTTTCTCCAACATTTNAAAGCAGGGATGCATTTTTCTAAGTTTATTGCTGTATGAGGCTTTGTGGGGTTGCAGGAGTTATAAGGAAGTCTCTGTACTAATAATTTGCTGGAATCCCCTATGCAGAGCCTTTTCTTTTTACAGACTGAAAACATCTTAGCAACCATAATAATTTGGTTCCTGATCTACCAGATGATAAGTCTGCATGCAGGAGTGGTTACCATTACACAAGTGAGGGGCTAACACCGAGAAACAGCAGTTTGCTTGAAAAAGATAGCACTGTAATATTCCTCCACTTGCATCCCTTCACTTAGCAACACTAGCAACCGGAATAATAATAATTAAAAAAAAGCCCAACCCTCAAACCTTTGCGTATATGAATAAACATACTTCAAGGTCTATATTTATTATGCACATGACCTTACATACACGGAATACAGTACCTATGAGAAGGAATACGCAAAATTAGGAAGTGAAAACCAAAAAGTCACCACATTTGTTTAATTTTGGTATGATATTGATGATGGTATTAAAGGCAAGCTTCAATGAAAAATAACGGTATGTAATTTTTTCTTAACAGCTGTTGAGACAGGTATGTCCTGGTTAAACAGTACACTAGCATTCAGTGCCATACCCTTGATTTTACAGTGATTGCCATGAATTAATTTAATTCCATCTGTAAGCTAAAATCAGATCAGAGGTCTAATGCTGCTGCAGGCTCCACATCTGTTTAATCATTTTTAGATACAACAGCTTGCAAAAGTTCAGGTTTTAAATTTGCTTCATATTTAAGAAACAATGTTACACCAGTGTACAACATCCTCAGCAGGAAACAAATGAGCCTATGCACAGTTTTTATCTGACAGATCCACTGTATTTGCAAAATGCTTCTTCTAAAATACTTAAAAGCTCACCAATTAACTTATTTATTATAGAATAATACAGGAACTGTGACCCTATCAACTACTACTGTGACAATATTTATTTGTATGGTCCAATTTGTGGATAAGACTAACATCAAGTATGTTTGGTTTAAATTGGGGTGAATAAAATCAGAATACAGCTAAGTTCAATTTCTTAATCCTTAT